>SNQJ01S0037402.1:59447-73156 GCA_010110895.2 Picea sitchensis
GGAAGTAGTTGTTGTTGGTAAGCAAGACATTACTTGTAGAAGCCATATTAAATATGCAGATAATATGGAATTAAAAACTGAAACTGATGATCTGGATGGAAAGAGCTCAAAAAATTATGTTGTTTAAAAAAAAACGGCACTGAAAATGGACTTCCGATGTGAGAGTTATGCCCTTTTAAAAAAGGGCATAAATGGTAACCAACTCACCACGTGGTAGTGTAAGTTTCTTTATGAAGTGACCCACTTTTATAAAGAGAAGTGGAGATCACTTTTACAATGAAGTTACCTTATAACAAAAAATCTACATGCAAAATAAATAACTCTAAAATAAAATATTAGAGCTACTTATAATGATTCACTTTTATACTTGAAGTCAAATACACTTTACAATTTTAGCATGAACTTTTTCAAAAAGGTAACAAAAGAGAGACTTGAACTCAAGACCTCTTACTTAATAAGGAAAGCTTTAACCAAATGGTCTAGCAAAACATATTGTAATGTTCAGAAAGAGGATTGGAGTTGTTGTTGAAGACGGCCTTGGAGAGCATGCTAAAAAAAAAATATTTTCACACAAGAAAAAAATATTTTCACACAAGAAAAAAATTTCGCTTCTCAATGACAACAAGGGTTAGATCTCAGTTAGCTTACCCGGAAGATGCACCTTTTCCTATCTATTTCTGATTTTCCAATATCGCATAGGGCGCGGGACAAAGAGCATACGCATATCTAAAAGAGTAGCAACCCGGAAATTAAAAAAAAAAAAAAATTTCACACAAGAAAACAATTTCGCTTCTCAATGACAACAAGGGTTAGATCTCAGTTAGCTTACCTGAAAGATGCACCTTTTTCCTATCTGTTTCTGATTTTCCGATATCGCATAGGGCATGGGGCAAAGAGCATACACAGATCTAAAAGAGTAGCAACCCGGAAATAAAAAATACAAACAAAAATAAAATCAAAATAAAACTTTGCAGAAATTTTAAAAATGCGTATTGAGGCTTTATACCTCCGGATCTGACTATAATGGTCATATCTTGGGAAAACAGAAACCTTTTCGAGTGAAATGAAAAGTGTTCATGAATGAAACGAGTGCTCCGGATGCAATGAAACAGTCCTCTCAGCCCATAAATGTATGAAAATGCCAGAAAATGGAGATGAGGAAACTCGGCTTCATGATCTCGATCTACAACAGGAGTGGGTCTTCAAACAGGCTCTGATACCATGTTCGACAACACAGGTATTCCAACAGAGGATGAACACCTTCAGTAACCACTCACATAACCATATCAAAGATCAACACACTGATATTTTCACATGGTAAAACCCCTACAGGGAAACATCCATGGCCCCAACCAACGCGACCACTTGGAGCAGTTTATTAATGCAAAGAAAAATATTACAGAGAGATTTTACAAGAGATTTTCTCACAATCGATCATCGGCAAATGACCCTCCATGCCCTTTAAATAGATATCATGGACCAATCGGGTGTTAAGCCACGGATCAATGGTCGTTAAGATCGAGGAGAGTATGAATCGTCGGATCACTCTATGTCGGGAACATATTGTGACCGTCGGATTTCCTAACTACAAATGTATACTAATGCATACTAAAGAAACACACTAAGAAACAAACTTTTACCTAATGACATATTAGACCAAGTAGATCTTAACTAAATCCTAAGTGTCTAAATATCCTAACAGTTTGGGTTGTCCAAGAGAATCGACCGATGGTCGATGGGGAAAAGAGGATGATGATGTCATCATCCACGTGTCATGCCACTAGTACATTTGGGTCATTTTATGATTGCGTGTTCATATCAATTGCCACTTTATATTGTCGAGAGAACGACAAACATCATACCCCCTCAAATTTTGTTTCACATGACGTCGTTATACCAACAACAGAGATATTGTCGCTTGTGCGATGATTCTAGCGGACACGTGTCATCTCTACTTTCATTATCGAGGCCCACTATGGACACTGCAACCGTGACACTAGAAGATCTCACTTGAGACGCCACAGGGGATGTAATAAGATCAACGAGAGGCCTATATATCTCACATTTACGCTGTTGCAAAATAGACATCCACTGCGTCGGACATGCAACATCACGAACCCACAGTGGACGTCACACGACCGACGGGGTACCATGTATCTCCGATATACATGTATATACAGATAAAGATTCTTGGCACACAAACTATCCACAAAATGACAATGTGTGTACTGAACAAGAGGAAATGTTTGTTTTTTATTTTTATTTTAAATACCAATAGGTTGTCAGTCTTTTGACATCCCTACCATCGTTGATATAGTGTGAACATTAAAGATATAGACCCCCGTCAATCTTCCAATGTTCCTCTTCCGATTTCATGTGAAACGTCCCTCCCATCCCTAATATAGAGTCAATGTCAGAGATACATGTTACCCCGTCGGTCGTGTGATGTCCACTGTGGGTTCGTGATGTTGCATGTCCGACACAGTGGATGTCTATTTTGCAACAGCGTAAATGTGAGATATATAGGCCTCTCGTTGATCTTATTACATCCCCTGTGGCGTCTCAAGTGAGATGTTATATATATATATATTGTTGTTTCTTCTCTCAAAGGCTTAGTTATGTATCTCCGGATATTGCGTAGAAGGTATGTAATCTATGCACAATTATTGTGGCAATAGTGTAATCTGTGCACAATGATTGTGGAAAATTTTAGGCCTCCAGACTAAAAATATTAGCTAGTACTAAAAATATCCTAGTGATGCATGTATCCCTAATTAGAAGACAAGGATGTCCAATGTGGTAGTTTGAGTCTTTTTTCTTCACCCTATATGATTATAATCTTTCTTTACAGTCTAATTCTTGGGATGTAGTTACAAAGGAGGACTTTCTAGGCCTTTAGCACTTCTATAGATGCAGTTGTAAAGGATGACTTTCTAGGCCTTTAGGACTTTTACAAATATAATAATCCATTTGTGCATAAGGCCTAATCCTTTGTACACATTCTGATGATTCCCACCCCCTGGCCTTTGGGAAACTAGCATAAGTGCTTTGAGGAGTTATTTTTGTCCTTGATAATTGGCCCAAACAAAATATCTAAGGATTTTCTCAAAACTTTTGGTAATCCTTCATAGATAATACCCAATATGAATAGCATTACACATACATGGCAGCTAGCACTTTAATATAAATTTAGACTCGAGGTACTAGAGACATGGAATTTGTAATTTTCTTTGCCATATGTGAGAGAACCACATCCTATATACTCAAGGATTCCTATAATTCAAAGGGGATACCAAAAAACTTAAATACTTTCTTAGTGTATAACCACACTTGGCAATCCAATCTCATCCTAACTTAGTATGTAATATTGTATCTTCATAAAATGGAGTTTAGAGCCTTAGGCCTAAGAAAATAAATGAAAACAATCCATAGAGTTTTCCATAGTCTCGTTCTCCTCTATTAGGGTCAAAATTGTGTCATCAATGAAGTGAGCATTTACAACAAACTTCAAAATGCTTGACTTTATAGTGGAAGTGTTACATAACAAAGAAGAGGCCATATGTTTTACTCTAACTAGATCATTTGCATTTATGATTAGAACACATTATAATGTAGACATATATATACAATTATAGAGTGGAGATACCTTGTGTGTGCCTAAAATCATGAGAAGGATTATCGAGCCAACCATTTTAGATAAAAAAAACATTATTATTGACCAAGTCATTAAGAATATGCAAGAGAGCTATGCACCATATTTATACAAATATGATTATAGATTCTGAAGCTTCATTATAATCATAATGACGAGTCATAACCATTGATACATATTTCCAAAATATCATTTATGATCACCACATGTTAGTTCATTTCAAGCTATGATTTGTTAATACATACACTTAATAAAATAATCAAATCTTGTTTTCCTGCACTAGAGTTAGAATCTATGTTTTTTTGTGGATTAGAGGATTCTCCTGGTTAGAAATAGTGACCACCATGTCAATTTTGAGATACAAACTTCTATTTGATTTTCTCCAAAGTGAACCACTTAGCTTGTGTAGGTCACTACCCAACTTTAACAACCGTAAAGTGTGAGATATCTTTGTTGTGTAGTATTTTGGATTTCCATGTTGATAATTTATTCTTGATCTATTGTTTTTTTTTAATCCATATATATGTTGTTCGAAGGATTAAGCTACACTTAGGATTACTTGACCAAATGTGAACTATAAGGTTATAAAAACTCCATAATGAATATGATGCATATGCCCAAGTAAGGTGGTGAATCTAATTCAAAATCATTATTGCCAACCTACTTTACAATTGTTTAGGGCCATAACTTGCTCGTGAGTACAATTTATTATAGGTTCCTTTAAACCTCTCCATAAGTATGTGCACCCAAACTTTGTCACCGATTATGAATTATGGGGATGCAATGATCATTCTGCCACTTCCTATATTTCTCAATGACCTATGCAAGAATGCCCTCCACTTGTTGCACATATTTCACTTGCTTCTTATTAATTTTAACAAGTTTTTTTATTTCCTTCTATAATGTAGAAAAGTGTATGTGAGAAAATAAATATTGCAAGTCTAAAGTTGAGGAAAGCTTCAAATGGGTTGTGACCTATACAATGGTGTTCAACTTTGTTGTACTTGTGTTATGAATGCCAAATTGTCATTCCAAGTGTCTGGGTGCTTGTGATTATACAAGTGAAAGATGTGTATTATTGTCTTGTTTACAACCTTTGTTTGATCATTGATATATGGAAGAAAGGTTCTGGATGGGTTAATCCTTGTATCCAATGTAGTCCAAAGTAAATTATAGAACATGTTGATAAATGTTGGATCCAGGTATTAGAAATAATGGATGGAGAGAAACTAACATGTCCCAACACATATGCAACAAGTAGTTTGGGTATGTGTTGTGATGTAGGAGCATTTTTACTCCATAATAGACCTTGTTGATTAGGCCTTAGGGGTCTTTGAGTTTACCAAGGGAGTGGGTTCCCTCAATTAAAATTATTGTAATTTCTATGCTTTATTAGATTCTAGAAGGATTTACATATGATAAGGTTAGTTTGATTGAGAAAGTTTTTGTTAAGAAGGAATTGTTTTGGAAAGCTAAATATGTAATTGAATTTTCCTTATTAGCATATCTTGAGGCTTGAAAGATATTTAGGGATAAATGATGATATTGTGGATATAAGGGATCCTAGGAGTTTGTTTAGAGAGATATTTTAGGATTTGAACCAAATTCTGGTGTCAGAATCTTTTTTTTTTAATTTGTTGTACACCTAAGGCTATTAGACAAGGAATTAGACAGAGTGAGCAAGAGGTGTATGTGAGAGAGAAGTCAAGTGTGGCCAAAGGGCCAATATGGAGGCCAAATTAATGTTAAATTCGGTCAATTTCATATAAGACGAGGATGTACAATTTATCCTAAATTAATAGGAATGACACAATGCAAGTGCTTCATTGTATGGATGTGTTATCCTCTTTGTCTTTGTCTAGATTTTATATTCCTTTGTATATTTCTTTTGAGAATGAAGGTGTAAGGGTGAGAAGTATTGGAACAGTATATACAAATTGAAGGAATGAGATTTGGAAGAATTAAATTCCTATGAACTTCTTAAAGGAAAAATGAGTAAGGGAAGGAGGATTTCAAATTGAATCAACACCCATGAATTCTAGGCAGAAGGAGAATTTTTTTTCTGCACATATATTTGTAACCAATGCCTATATAATCAAATTGGAGGCATGGATTCAATCTAGAGATCCAGTTTGCAAAACTGACAGTTGGAAGTGATCAAAGAAACAAAAGAGGCATTATGAGAGATGGAGGGATAGCTAAGAGAGAAAAGTCTCTATTAATAATGAACAAGATGTTTTATTTTCTCCAATGCCAAATTTGAGAAAGTGATTCAAAGCCTTATTTTTAAAATCATGGTATTTAATTTCAGGAACGAGATTCACCTTTGTCAAAAAATCAAGGCATGCTACGGAGTGTTTGGTTTGAGGTTGAGGTACTTTTGCAACAAACTGTAAGTGGGGAATTTAAATCCTTGTTTTTTGAATTCGATAATGAGGAATCATGCCAAAGGTCATTGGTCATGAGAATGAGTAAAGGCACATCCTATAAGGTATTTTCATTGACCGAGATCAAACAGAAGAGGTAGTTGCAAAGGAGGAATTTCTATGCCTTTAACACTTCTACAAATCTAATAATCCATTTATGCATAACGCCTAATCCTTTGTACACATTCTAATGATGCCCACCCCTTGGATTTTGGGAAAGTAGCATAAGTTCTTTGAGGATTTATTTTTTTCCTTGATAGTTTGAGTCTTTGTTCTTCACCCAATATGATTATAATCTTTCTTTACAGTCTAATTCTTGGGATTCCTCCCCAAAACATGTCCAAGGCCCCAAGAATAATACCTACTGTTGAAATCCTCCTAATTTCACTAATATCATCACCCATATGCCAAGGATATCATTGGTAGGTTATCTGTGGTGGTTTGAGATGTATTTCATGGCCCTTAATGCACAGAAGCTTCCTTTATGGCCTAAGGCCCAAGTTTCCTCACTTTACCATGTAAAGGAACTCAGTTCCCATACATACTAACTCAGATCCTCCTAACATCGTTGTTATCCCCACTTGGAGGTGAATGATACCCTTGGTGATGCCTCAAACCACCACAACTAACCTCTTGAGGGTTTCAAATTGGCCTCCTACTAGGAATATGGGCACCATTCGTGTGTTTTTCATAATGAGAATGTGTCTTAGAATCCGTACAATAGTTGAGGGTGAAAAATAAGGGTCTTAGGCCCTAAACAAATATTCACAATATTCAATGTGTGTGTGTGTGTGTGTGTGTGTGTTCATTTATGATTGTAGTGGCTTGTATCCCTCTCTCTAATGTTTAATGCTTTGGGAAAGACCACCCAACTAATGGTGCCAACTACTGATGAAGTTTGTTAGGGATAAACATAAACCTACAAAACTTCTTATGCACAAGGATTATAGCTTTATTCTCAATGGAACCAAATAAACATAAAAATGAAATTCCAACAACAAAAGGATCAACTACTTCAACCCTAAATTCAAGCCAACAATAATTACAATGTATTGTTATGGTAATAAGGAAAAATAGACGTCAACTCAAAATTTTAATACTATGCAAAGCTTACATACATATACATTGTCTTATCAAATAAAAATAGTGCCATGTATGTAATTTCCTAATGGAAATTAGCATATAATTCACAATGTCTTCACAAGTTTCATGTTCTTGTGATCAAACTCCATACAACTGATAATCCTATATGAGATGGAAATTATTTAAAACTATTGTTATATGGATATTAATTAAAACACATATTTCTCAAGACTCTTTCAAACTTGTCTTGTTTAGGTGAAGATTGTGGTCATGTTTCAATGGGGAACATTGTGGGGAATGGTTCGGAGAAAACATTAGAATTTCCAGCAAAAGTGGAAAGGGATTACTGACTCTTATCTTGCATGTAGGATCTAAAAAATTCCATTATGGCTATCCTTTGGAATGGTGTCAACCTATAGGAGGAAGTATGGATGAAGTATAAGGAACACATGTTGCTACTATGAACATTGAAGGAGGGATTAAAGTGGAGAAGGTTCTCAATCACCCAATTCTTTAAGGGTCATATGGGAAGGATTCCATGGTGATTCTTGGTGTGATCCATTCATAACAATATTCAAACAAATGGGGTGATAGTTCATGGACAAATATCTACTTTATTGGTTTGGATTTTATCAAAGTAGGCTTAGATATTGAAACCATTAGTAGAGTGAAGAGGGTTGATAAAATTTACATGGAAATATCAGAGGAACCAAAAGAGAGAAGGGTCAAGAAACTTGTGAAGAAAATTGAATCAAGAGTGAGGATGTTGTTTGGTGGGATCCTATGGTGGATAAAAATCTCAAATATTATGGCAAAGCCTTGATTGGAAAATTCCATGGCCTACAAATATCAGACTATTCCCTTAATTACAATACAAAAGACATGCTCTCTAAATATTAGGTATCGACCATTTTTTTACCTGTTAGGAAGAGGTTCGACTGTTCTATAGTTTCTATCTGAAGAATATTTGAATAGGGTCATGAAGGGGAGATGATTCTTGGGAACGCACTTTCTATCAATGAATACATTTTCGATGTGTTTTGATCAGTGGTCATAGGTGGCTAAAATAATGTAGATATGGGTTAAATTTCCATGGTTTCCCATGGAGACGTGATATTTCAAAATTCTAAAGGAAATAGACAATTCATAGGTAAGAATGATAGACATTGATGAATCCTTTAGGGTAAGAACCTATCAAACAATGGTTATAATTTTAGTAGAAGATGACACTGGTGAAGACTTAACTAAGAGTATAGAGATAGTGGTAGGTCATATTGTCCATACTCAATTTTTGGACTACTACAAAATTCCTTTAGATGTGTGTGATGTCATGTCTATGGTCATATTGCAACAAAATATTATTTACCTTTTTCAACAAATGTGTGGTGAAAGAAAGAAGGGGTTAGGGAATCAAAAGACATCATTAAAAAATTATTAGTACATTTCAAAGAGGAGTCATGTCATGATGTTGAATTAGTATTCATTAAACAAGATTTTTCCCAAAGGGAGAACTTGAAGATGTTATCTATAATCGAAGCTAATATATCTGAGATGGAAGTTCGAGAGTTGGAAAATCCCAATCTAGTATCCCAAGAAATATAACCAAAATGTGAATAATTTTATGTTTCTAAGGTTTGTGACTAGGGTTCAAACAACCTATCAAGTATGGGTCCAGGTGGAACTCCATCACATTTAGAGGCATTAGCCATGGAAGATGTTTAACAATTATTGAAAAGGTAACGAGTAGTAGTTCTAATAAGTCAATTGGCATAAATGGTCATATTGGGGTTTAGGAGTGGACCCTTTAAAGGATACATTCCCTTAAATAGTAAAGATAAAATCTCTATTGCACCATGCGTAAGAGAAATCTTAAAAGAGATTCAATATGGGAAGAAAAAATCCATAAAATGGATCCTTAGTGTAAGACAAACCGCTTTGGAGGGTCTAAAATGATTTTTTCATCCATTAATAAAAGACTTTCCCTATATAGGTTAGTGTATATTCACAAGCCAAATATAATACTGTTTTAAGAAGCATCCATAAAAGGTTTAATAATCACATAACAATTCATAAACATTAAACATAACCAGAATTGATGGCTATATAAACTATGTTAAAAGGAGCAATCACACCTAATCTGATGAATTCGTCGACACAATTGGAATGGTTTCCCCCATGTGCTCCTCTTCAGTTGTATGACCCTTTTTTTTCCTGAGCTTCCCTCACTCAATGAATAAAGATCTTAAAGTACCTGCCAAAATCATTCAACCTCCATAAATATCTACAAAATCAATACAAGTCATATTTGTAGCGCATTATTTACTCTAAGATGCATTTTTATGAGAGTGTCAGAACATACTTGAATGATATCCTCTTGGTTTCAAGAATAATCTATTAGAGCCACACGTCTAATATTGAGTCAAATAGCCTCCCTTTATTTGAAGTAGCAACAACGAAGTCAACATTGACTTTGTTGTTGCTTTGTTGGATCGAGGGAGGTTTTCTCCAAGATTAAATGACTCCAATAAATTATTCTCTACTGAACAGGGCCAACCACGTGAAGGTGGAAGCTCTTATGCCCCCTCCCCCCCCTCACATCACTCTCAATTCCCCAATACGTAGTCTATTTTCTACTAGAAAATATGCATTAAAAATATTCAAAACTGATAGAATGTGATTGTAAAGCTATGCAAGAAAGCTAAGCTAAAATAACTACAAAGTTGTTTGATTTCAATTTGCATTGAACATAAGAACGAACCATATATATTTCATGTTTTTCCAACATGAGTAAAAAAATGTATTTCATAGAAAATAGATTTTATAAATAGTTATTAAAATATTGCACATGATCATTTAGTTTTAGCCGACCTCTTCTTCTTAGCTCTAAAATTCCTAAGCATTTCATCAATATCGATGTCTTCATTCTCTGGATTCTCTTCAAAATCTGATTGTGCTTGTGTCCTCTCACATAGAGCATACCTAGTCGTGGGGTACTCACAGGGTAATGGAGGTTGTTGTGACAAAGCATCACCTACAAATGCAAAAAATATAAAATTTAGATGGCCAGTTTTTAAATATCATTGAGCTAGTTTAGTAATATTAAAAAAAACACCTGCAATGTCATTATTTAACTAGTGCACTCTTCGGCACCATTGGAATGGTTGCCCTCGTGCTCTTCTGTTCAACTGTATCACCCTCAAGTACAACATTCTCTGCCATTGAAACCACAAACTTTATAAGGACAATCATAAATGTATAAGTACAAAATTAGAAGTACAATATAACTAATAAATTATTAAATATATGATTAAAATACTATTACTGCCATGTGCCTTAGTCGTAGCACCATCGTGGGACTGCACCCCAGTGGAATGGGACTGCACAGGAGAACCATGTTCTAGCTGCAAATTGTTATCAACAGAATTCTCTCCAATACTAGTATTGGATTGGTTGACAGTGTTGCTCCCCTAATTAAAACAAAGTTGTAACACATTAAATTTATCAATGATATCAAACATGATTGTATTATATTAGTAATGAAAGGTTAATGTGGATTGAATTTTATTTACCTTATCCTGCAAAATGGTTCTTGGTAACTGCCCCAATCTTTTTCGGTGTTCAACTACATCTTTATAGCCATAGTTGTAACCAAGTTGGAGGTCTTCCTATGTGGTTTCAATACTGAATTCATTACCCTGCATTGCATAAGAGTATGTATTTTTAATGTTATTGACTGCATTACCTAAAATTTTGAAGGTGATACAAATAAGATATTTGGGTACTTACAATTCATTACTGTAACTTCAAGTAGTTGCCCTCATCTAGCCTATGTTGGCCACATTTGACAAGCCTTGTTTTTGTTTCCTTTGAAGTATCAGTCAACCTATCATCAAAAGTATCAACTATGTTAATATATACCACACTTTTATTTAGATCTAAAACAAATTAAAGGTACTGAACTGAAATTGTAATTTACCTTTTCGGTCCAGAGGGTGTTTTTCCTTCATCTGTCAATTTCTTCTCTTTTGCATCCTCAATGAGGGCCTTCCACTCCTTCTTTGGAATAATCAAAGGACACTCATACCTATCGTTTTGTTTCAAGTGCTTCCTATAGGTTTACTGCATATATTTTAAATATTGGCCAGTTGTAGTAGTGGCCAAGGTTTTATTAAATGTGTCTACACCAAAAAGGCTTTCAAGATAATCCATCAATTCTTTTTTGAGGTTAGAATTCTTGGAATTACACCTCTCCTATATGGTGGGCCCAAAAATCAACAATGCCTTATTCTCCAAGGCCCTATAAAAATTTTTGTTCCCTACATGCAAAACGATTTATTAATTTAAAAATAATAATTTAGATGATTTTGTTGGATTACTGAGAGAGGGGGTGAATCAGTAATAGAGCAATTTAATCTTTTTTAAACATATAATACAAGTGTTATATCAATGCAACATTATCATACAACAACTACAGAGTAAATAAGAAATGAACAAATGAACAATCATACACATACACAGTACACCAATGTTTTACGTGGAAACCCAAAGAGGGAGAAAACCACATAATGTTTTTTCTTATATGTCTTGAAGAATTATATTCATTGGAAGCACCAACTTCCTTTGTTTTCCAGCTACAACTGGAAAGAGGCTCCAATGCTCTTGTTTCTCAGGCTACAACTGGAAGGAAGCTCCAACTCCCCTATTCTCTGGCTACAACCAGAATGAGGCTACAACCCCCTATGTTCTCCGGCTACAACTGAAGGTGCCTACAACTACCTGTCCTTGCCCCGTCCAACCACTATGAAGTAGAAGTAGAATGATGGAACCACTATCACACTATCACTGTTAGATATATCATTGTAAACCTGTACCAATAAAACTGAAACATGCATCAACCATGCATGAACATGTACCTCAACTTGTAATCAACCTGTACCATCAAAAAGTGCATCAACCATGCACCAACCTGTACCAAAAAACTTGTAATCAACCTGTACCATAAAAAAGTTCATCCAACCATGTACCAAGTATGTACCAATCATGTGTCAACTACTCATCAACTATGACTCATCAATATGTACCGACATCATCAACTATACACCTCATGTATGTGCCAAGTTCTCCCCTCATTTATGTGTTCCAACTCATCAACTTCTTATCTCAACCATGTACCCAACATGACACCCTCAGCAAAATCCCTCATCAATATCATCATCCAAATATGATTTGTAACTACATAAATAGACTGTTGTATATGATCACATGCCTACAAACCTTCCTTAACTTTGCATTAACAAAGAGACTGACATTTTCATCAAATGTTTCTTTGGTCTGCACTTGACTAGTTTTGGATTAGAAAACAACCCCAACTTGAAATAATCCTTAACTATATTTTTTGTAATGAATAAAGATATGAAAATGATACACAATGGTGTGTTTTATACAGTTCCTCTAGGTGTCACTACTTGGAACCCCTCTCACTTAAAAGGAGTTATAGACAAAATGCCATACCTTGTTGAATTATGCCTTATTATAGAGTGACCTTGTGAGAGGGGTGCCTACGAAATATTTGATGGATCTGAAGCGTGCATGGAATAATAAGATTGTACTCAACCAACACATTTTGTTCTTACTGAATTTGGATCTGGTATGAATAAGTTATGGCGTTGTTACCCAAACACTTGTTTTAGACTAGTTTGGGAAGACCTGGTGTATATGATCACATGCCTACAAACCTTCCTTAACTTTAACAACAAAAGACTAGCATTTTCATCAAATGTTTCTTTAGTCTCACATGACTAGTTTTGGATTAGAAAACAACCCTAACTTGAAATAATCATAACTATGTACCTGTAATGAATAAAGATATGAAAATGATACACAATGTTTTTCAGTGTGTTTTATGCAATTCCTCTAGGTGTCACTACTTGGAACCTCTCATAAAAGGATTTATAACAAAAATGCCATACCTTGTTGAATTATGCCTTATTCTAGAGAGTGACCTTGTAGAGGGTGCCCCACACGAAATATTTGTTGAATGGATCTGAAACTGTTACATAGAATAATAAAGATTGTACTCTAACCAACACATTTGTTCTTACTGAATTTGGATCTGTTATGAATAAGTTATGACGTTGTTACCCCAAACACTTGTTTTAGACTAGTTTCAGGACTAGCCACAAACGTTATTTTCCACGGAGTGTAAATCCAAAACTAAAACTACCCACAAGATGAATTTTTTACCACATATACTTGGATATGTTTCCTCAATGTCCTATCAATTTCACAGTCTGAATCATTCTATAAAAAATGTTATTTTGAAAATGGTGAGATGACCTGTAAATAACATACCTTAGAAAGTATCATCAAAAGAATTTATCCTCCCTTGAATTCCGACCTTCTTTTCTTCACCTTCCCTCTAAAATTCGGCTTAGGTATCCTTTGTTTACCTCAGTCACCTATATATATTCAATATTCTCAAGTGTGATATAAAATGAGAGAGCCTTGCCTCTTATTTATACTCTCCAAATATCTTCCTTAGAAGCATC
>SNQJ01S0037402.1:90407-121005 GCA_010110895.2 Picea sitchensis
TCTGTTAAAGGTAGAACAGTTGAGGGGGTCCGGAAAGGCCTGTCCACCGTTGATCCGAGCGCAATCATCTGGATCCTTGAGACATGATCAAACTATAACTGGGGGCGCGGAAACATACATGCACCTAGGAAACTTTGGATAAATTCTTTTTCATGGGTTTTCTCCAATATTTTCAAGTAGACACCACCATGGGGCTCGACCAACACCATTTTTAAACCTCTGTAACATGGCGCAACACTAATCATCAAACTGGTTCTTATTGAAATAAATCAAAATGCAATTAGCCTATATCCTAACCTAGTTTTCTATGACAGTTAACCCAGATTAGACTGTTGGGTTAAGAATTTACTCTACCCTGGGGCTATCTGACCAATATTAGACAGTCTAGCCAGATTTATTCACTAATATAACCTAGACCCTTTGGCTAAGGTTAAACTATTTAGCCAAATTCATTCACTATCCTATCAACATCAAATTTAAAAAAGAACTTGGCCATGCTTGAAAGGTATGGACCAAGTTACTATTATTGCATGGGGCTTTTATTGGAAATCTTTTATGCCCTATTTTCTTCCTTTTTTCCTTTTCTTTCCTTTCTTCAAATTATTTGCAGAATGAAAAATCATTTGTCAAAAAAAACACTAGAGACAGATAATATCCTAGTCACCAGTTGATCCTATAACTTATAGGGTGATAACATACTCCAGACTAGTGATATTTCTCATTTCCAAACCATCAAATTCACATCCTGCATTTAATGTCTCGATGAGGGAAACTACTAGGGTTTGAGGAAAGTATGGGTAGGGGAGAATAAGGTGAGATTTCCCTCTCCTTCCAACACAAAAATGGAGCTAACGCAAACTTGTAAAAACAAAAATACTTTTCTCGCATTAGCAATGTAAATTCATGAAGTGTGTAAAGGTACTCATCATCCTCACCCTCTCCCTTAGTCTCAGTGTCACTTGATCAATTTTACAGATGTCCCTCGACGATATTTTCTACAGGCACAACTATTTCCCTCCACTCGGTCTCAGAATCACATGATATTACCCTCAATGCAAGTCTCACACATAGGTACAGGTATCAGAGCTTAGATCATAGTGAACCTGAGTTAAGTGGTATTCCCTCCACTCAGTCTCAGAATCACCTCATGATATTACCCTCTATGTAGGTCTCGTGCGTAGGTGCAGGTATCATATCTTAGAGCATAGTGAACTCGCACGGCTTAAGTGATATGTTATATATTGGATTAAGTGTTATGATATGTTATAGTGAACCTGCATGGGTTAAGGGGTTATAAGTGATCTGAAAATAATATTTTAAATGACTATGGTTGAGTTATTATGCCTGTTTTACTTAACCAATTAGGAAGCTTAATAAATGAGGAAGAATATATGAGAATATGTCATATCCATAAACACATACACATAACTGAAATGAAGCAATAAGAACAACAAACCATAACAATATAAGTGATAACGGAGTTCGACAATCTTGCCTATGTCTCCAAGCCTTTGTCGTAGTGGGTGAGGCTTATTTTTTTATGTTCAAAGCTCTATAATTACATCGCAACAGTGCCAAAAAGCTACAAGACTAATCTGGTCTTGTTCTCCCAGATCTCTAGAACCCAATAGAAGAAACAGAACTCAAAATGGATGAACGGAGCTCCCGGAAATGGCCCACAAATGTGTGCTCCTCAACAACTTCCCTACATAAAAATGGCTTTGGCTTAGCTTTCCTTCGGCATAACTCTGATATGAATCTCCTCCATGGCCTCAAGAAGGCCTGGTTTATATAGGCTTGAAGTTGGTTATCATTCCCCAACTTCCTCCCAAAATTTGGCCTCAAAAAGGGCCCAATATCCCCTAATAATGGACAAAATCCTCTATTAACAGGCCAAAATCAATTAAAAATCCAAAACCATAGCATAAAAACCCACTTTGCATACATATTTGGGCTAATCCCCTCATACCCAGCGCATGCCCCCTTGAATCGGTCACATGGAGAGACATGTGGCCAAGCGCCAACCCAAAGGGATGTGTGTTGGCCCATTTCCCATAGTCATAGGTCACATGGCGCTTTGATATACGACCGCACCCCTAAATATTTGTCTGAACCATGGTTCTAGATCTGGAGCATATGGCAGATAAGGGTTTAAACTCTGTGCACTGGTGGTTATGCATAGGTCTTCACCCCTTTACACTGTGGTCAAGTGGTATGATGAATCCGTGGGCTCGAGCTTAGCCCCAGCCCCCCCTTCCACCAATACATAGAATACACTTTATATAATTACAAATGGGCTTGTATTTACAATCTCTACATTGGCACATTGGTTAAAGGTCATTTCTCAAGGTGTTTTCTCTGCCAATAGGTCATGGGGTCAAACCCCATGAGATCCAAAATAATTTTTCCATTCAACTAGTGATGGGGTGCCACGTAGCACCCTTTCATTGGTCCTCAACGATGCCACTTGTCAACATTGTATTGGTCTACCATGTGCCACTTGGTGAAGTTTGATTGGTCCCTATCACTGTCCATTCACCCTACCATTGTGCTACCACATGTCACTTTGTTGATGTCAACACGATGACGTCTGCAGGACGTCATGCTGACATCATCATTGATAGTTGACCTATTGATTTTTTAGTTGTTTGGGAAAATGGTCAAAGTGTGATAACTCTCTCATAAAGCATTCGTTTGATAAAGTAAATATATGGTCAAAATCAGTATGACGAGATGGTTGCAATGGAATTGGTTTCATATGATTCTGAGAACTTTGATTTTTGAGCCTTTTCTAGACCTGGGAAGCCTCCTGGATCCGATTCTGGATCACACCTCCCCACTAAAGGACCTTTTGGTCCCAAAAGGTTACTGACTAGTCAACAAGCTCAGGATAGGCCACCTGGCTTGTCCTCTATCTCTGAATTCTGTCATGTGCACCTGTCTCATCAAGATCAACTATAACACAATCATGACAACTAACAGCATATTGTTAGCCATTTGAACCCTATCACATTTTACTGAAGCCACTATCATCCATGTAGATAACATTACTAATGATAGTATCAAAAACATAACTGCAAGTGAGCTGGTTTACTTGTAATATTTGCACGACATTAGCTTGTCTTGAAGAAAACGGTGATTGATTTTCCATTCAACAATAATTTTCTGTTCTTGATTAAGATCGATTACTTCATTTGAAACAATTATTGGTTTGTTTCTTACTTGAACTGCCTTCTTTAATTGTTCCATTGTTTGAAGTGTTTTATTTTCCTTAACATGATGAGCATGAACCACATAATCTTGACCTCCTTTGGTTAATTGATATTGATTCTTTGTCAAGTAGAAGATTTCCTTACGATCATACAAGTATGGACTACCTAATACCATTATGCATTCACTTAATGGCACTACATCACATGTTACTTCATCCACATACTTAGATGAAATTGAAAATTTGATTGTGCACTGCTTTGTTATGTACATTTGATGATGATTAATTATCCATTTAAATGTGTATGGATTATGATGTACTTATGTTTTTAACCCCAATTGCTTAACCAATTCTTTTGAAAATAGATTAGATTGAGATCCATTGTCGATTAAGGTGTCTATATTAGTGTGTTGCGCGATGGTCCTTATATGAAACAAGTTACTTCTACAATCAATTATTTCACCAACTTTACTTGTCATACCAACCAATGAGACCTTAGATTCGTCACCTGAATCCAATCCCAAGTCTGTCGGTCATGTTGTCACTGCAACTGTTTGCCTCCCTTTATTTTCCTTGAACCACTTTGGCCTCTTCTCGGGATGCAACTGCCAACAATGGTCCTCATCATTCCCCTCTTTCTTGAAATGCTTGCAAGAGGGCCTCTCTTCTTTTCTTGCCACTGAACTTTACTTCTTTCCATGCCATTTCCTTTTGTCCTCTTTCCTTGAAGATGATTCCTCTGATACACTTTCTTTCCCTACTTCAATATATGTAGCTTGAACAGAAACCTCATCAAGGTTAGTTGGTCCAAACATGAATACAGTGTTTCTAATATGTGCAGGTAAACCTCCTATATACTTCATAAGGGTTTCATGTGTATGTAAAGAGATATCTAACATCAAAGCTATTTTTCAAAAGCCATCTGTATACTCTTGCATTGTTTGTCCTTTTCTTAGTTTTAAATATTTCCATTCAATTAATTTTTTTTATTTATAATGCAAAGGATAGAATTGTTTCCTAAGTACAGAAATGAAGCTTTTCCACGATGGAAATACATTACCCACTTGTTGCATTCCATTTTGCAACTTACTTTGCCACCAAATGAGAGTCGTGCCTGCAAGTCTCAAATATGCCAACTTGATTTATGTGGCCTCGTCCTTGATCTATTGCACACTGTAGTAAACCTCCATCTTACTGACCCAATTGTCAAGTCTCTTTGCATTAACTTCACCATCATATATGGGTAACTCAAATTTAACATCAATTTTTAACAATGGCATTGCATTCTTATGTTTATGAACATGTTTCTTTGCATTGGATTTAGAACTTGAACTTGAAGAAGAAGGAGGTGATGATGGAGATGAAGGATGAATCTGAGGAGGATCCTCTCCCTCTTCACTTTTTCCCTTTGACGATTCACCCAGATTTGGTTTCTTATGTTCCAAGTAGTCTTCGTACAAAACTTTCATCATCTCCGACATGGAAAAGAAAGCTTTTCGAAACTCTTTCTTATCCTGAGAAAGTCCCTCTTCTGATGTCATCTTCTCGGTGTGAGGATCTCTCTTTATCAATCCAATTAATGGATTCTCTTCAACAATATTGCCTTCACCACACTGTATCTTTTCCCTGGTTAACATGCAAAACTCAAATCCAAATGTCAACTTGCTCTGATACCACTTGATCCGAAAAGAATCTTTTAAATGACTATGGTTGAGTTATTATGCATGTTTTACTTAAAAAATTAGGAAGCTTAATGAATGAGGAAGAAGATATGAGAATATGTCACAGCCATAAACACATATATAGAACTGAAATGAATCAATAAGAACAACAAACCATAACAAGAGAAGTGATAACGAAGTTCATCAATCTCGCCTACGTCTCAGGGCCTTTGTCTTAGTGGGTGAGGCTTCTTTATTTATGTTCAAATCTCAATAATTACATTGCATAATTGCCAAAAGGCTACAATACTAATATGGTCTTGTTCTCCCAGATCTCTAGAACCTAACAGAAGAAACGACACTCAAAATGGATGATCGGAGTTCCCATAAATGGCCCGCAAATGTGCGCTCCTCAACATCTTCCCTGCATAAAAATGGATTTGGCTTGTCCTTCCTTCAGAATAACTCTAATTTGAATTTCCTCCATGGCCTCAAGAAGGCCTAGTTTATATAGGCCTAAAGTTGGTTATCATTCCCCAACATCCTCCCAAAAGATGGCCTCAAAAAGGGCCCAATATCCCCCAATAATGGACAAAATCCTCTATTAACAGGCCAAAATCAATTAAAAATCCAAAACTATAGCATAAAAACCCACTTTTCATATATATTTGGGCTAAGCCCCTCATACCCAGTGTGCGCCCCCTTGAATAGGTCACGTGGAGAGACATGTGGCCAAGCGCCAGCCCAAAGGGATGCGTGTTGGCCCCTTTCTCGTAGTCATAGGTCACATGGCGCTTTGATATACGACTGTGCCCCTAAATATTTTCCTGAACCATGGTTATAGCTCCAGAGCATATGGAAGATAAGGGCTTAAACTGTTAGGGAACTAACACCTCACGTAGGTAGAAAAACATATTACGATGTAAGAAAGGTCAATATTAATAAGGCCTTGCAATAAGGTAGAATAAGTCGAATGTAATAAGACCTAATAGAAGCTTTCACTTCTAGAAGGATCTTCCTCTAAATGGTTATCTTGATAGACATATATAGTATAAATAGGATTCAAGGATATGAGAACCCTAGCTTGGATATTATTGTAATAGAGCTCTGCTCGACTGGAGGTTTCCCCCTCGAAGAGGCAAGTGAACATTGCTCTCAGTAATCAAAGTGTTATTTTTGGTGTTATTTTGGTTTCATATCGGTCTTATTGTGGTGTTGTTATGGTTATATTGTTGTTCATATGCCATTTCTAGATTTTTATTTATGTTCTGCATACTTTTTATATCTAGAATATTACAAGTGGTATCATAGCACTTTCCTCTAAATAAAATTGTGGGTTAATTTTTTTTCAGGGTAGAGACGTATTCTGGCATCTTTAAGCTACAAAGATCTGTCGTTACACGCATAAACCCATGGTTGAGGGATTCATACACGCAGGAAATATAATTGGTTCTTAAGTGCACATATTTTGGCCACCCTTGTAACCCATGTTGGTACCCCTTCGAGTGGTAGCACATCAGACAACATCTGTATATGGATCAGCCTAGATTTCCTGAAGCCCTCTTTAGATAAACCTATCGGTCACCTGATTGCTACAGTGCCACCGAGAAAAACACTCGGGAAGATACTCTCTAGTACCTAGGTAGTCGAGTAGTAAGGCTAAGGGCATGGTCTAGCATCCTTAGTTGGTTCCCTGAGATATTGAGCCGAGTACTACTGTTGGACCCCACACGTATATCAGAGAGCTATAGCACAGGGAAAAACCCTTGTCTGTAGAACCCTTGAATACCTAACCCTTGGGGATAGAAACAAAAAAATTAAATAGACAAGATCTATTGTCACACAACTGTCTTCAAGTTGCCAAATCACTACACATTCCTTCCTGGTTAAGCATTTTGGCATTTCATCACTATAGTATTCTTCATACCGGAGTATAACTCCACAGGTGTAAAAAAAAGTCTAGAAATTTTTGCACCATTATTTGAGACCTATTCCATTGGATTTATCTCTTCACCCTTATCACATTCATACCTATAATTTTTCAGCAAATGTTTTGACCCCACTCGGCCCTTTTTGGTTCCCTCGTCATCATGGCCCATACCTGTAGCCAAGACTTGGAAGCTCGCTTCAATACCTTGCAATCTAATTTCATAGAGACCCAACAAGAAGTGAGACAGCTCAGTGCCAATATTTCCACCATCAATCAAAACATGCATTCCTCCATCACCACCTCAATCGCCAAACTCAAAGAAGACCTCAAACAAGACATGACTACCTAGCTTGAATCTGTTGTTTTGATGATCTGCACCAAGCTGCATATCCCTGCAGACCCCCCTTTATCTGATCCACCTTTGCATACCAAAGTTGAAACTTCCTCTCATTCAAATAATTTTCAGCCCCATCACTTTCAGCGTGACCTACGCCTTTCGTGGGTGGATGTGACCAAATTTGATGGCTCATATCCCATTCGTTAGTTCACTCAAATGGAACATTATTTCTCTTTGTATGGCATTATAGATGACTTGGCCAAACTCCAGTATGGTGTTCTCCATCTAAATCAAGAATGTTGGCAATGGTGGCAATGGAGAAAAAGTTCTCGTCAACGGTATATTTCTTGGACACACTTTGTGGTAGAGATTTATGAACGCTTTGACACTGACACCAACCATTTAGGTCATTTGACAAAGTTGAAACAATATGGCACAGTAGAAGACTTTATAGCTGCTTTTGAGCGACTGGCTTTTCGTACAGAGAGCATGTCTAATTCTTTTTTCCGAGAATGTTTTATCAGTGGCCTCAAGGATGAGATTCGTGCCCATGTCCTCATGGCTCTACCTTGGAGTTGGGTGGAGGCTACTAAAAGAGATAAGGAAGAACAATAGGTTGTATCTTCTCAAAACCAAAAACCCTCCTTTATTCCTTGCACTAAACCAGTAAATCCCACTCCTCCTTTTGCTCCACTAAAGATCCAAAAATTGACCAGGGATGAAATGGTTGAACGCCAACTCAAAGGACTTTGTTATAATTGTGATGAAAAATATTTTTTGGGCCATAAGTGTAAGGAACAAAATATTTTTATGGCCATCTCAGAGGATTTTTTGGAAGAGGATATTGAAACTCCCCTTTTGTCTGAGTCACCTGAACCCACTGACATAACCCCTCCCTCAGATCCTTCTGAAGTAGAACTGGCCATTTCCCTAAATGCTCTCACTGGATTCTCTGCTCCCCAAACCCTCAAGCTAATTGGTTACATCAAGAATAGGAAGGTCATCATTCTTGTTGATAGTGGAAGCACCCATAATTCTATTCATTTCCGCATTGCCCAAGAAACTCATTGCTATATCCATCTAGTCAATAATTTCCAAATCATGATTGACAATGGAAGCTCCATTAAATGTGTAGGGCATTGTGAAAATGCGTGTCTCCAAATTGGTGACTACCACCTGAAATATCATATGTTTTCTATAGACATGGGCAGTTGTGACATTGTGAAGGGCACATACTGGCTAAGGACTTTGGGTCCCATTCTCATGGATTTTAAGGAATTAACCATGCAATTCGACCAGGAGGGAAAAAAATATAAGTTCCAAGGCATCATCTTCAGTTCACCTGAGATCATTAGTTCCCATCACATGGAAAAGTTGCTCAAAAAAGGTCATTCTGGCGTTATTGCCCAACTTCATGCCATACAAGAAACTGAGACACCCTCTGTGCCGAAAAATCTCCAATCCATCCTCTCTAAACATCAAGTGGTCTTTTCCACTCCTCGGGGACTCCCTCCTTCCCATGGTGTTCATGACCATTCCATTCCCCTTGTACCAGGAAGCCTTCATCCCAATATCCTTCCCTATCGTCACCCCTTTTCCCAAAAAAATGAAATTGAGAAAATGGTTCAAGAACTACTTAACGCAGGCATTATCCACCCTAGTACGAGCCCCTACTCTTCTCCTATGGTCATGGTCCTGAATAAAGAAGGTTCTCGGTGCATGTGTCTTGACTTCCGTGCCCTACAGAAACTCACCATTAAAGACAAATTTCCCATTCCTGTTGTTATCACACTAAATTGCCTTGGGTTTTTAGTTTGTTTTTGTCCTTTTTTAAGCCTTAGATTTTAATTTTTTAAGTTTCATCCCTTCAAATTTTATGATTGGTAGGACCCCTTAGATAAATAAAGTGTTGGATTATAACTCATGTTTGATCCTCAAATTGATTTTTGGACTTAGAACTATTTTAGTTCATGACTTAAATTTTTGTCCCCTTCATGATATGTCACTAGGATCGATTCCTCCCACGACTAGACTGATGTGACACACCATTCTCCTCATTCATGACCTTGTAGGCATGCCTTGTTTTCCTTGCTTACCTATCCAATATTTTTTTAAATTGGAGCGCTGCCCACTCATCAGGTGGTTCTATAGCACCTTTCCCACTCATCATCTTTCCATCACGAGTTATGATAACCTGATAGATGATAATGGAGAAGATGGAAGAAACAACAACTGGCATCATGATGACAACCAAATGCTCCTGAAAGAAAAATGGAAAACAAGGAGTTGTGCAACAAAGGGGAATCAAGATAGTATGAAGTTTGGTTGGATTAGTCACCAACATTTTCCTATTTTATAGCATAGGTTGTTAGCCAAGTTGTTAGATGAAATAAATTCTTAGAGATTTTCAAGGGAAGGAGGCCAGTTCGTACCTCCATTTGTTGCCTCCCTTTTGTTATAAATAGATATATGAAATTCTTTAGTAGGGTCGGATGGTTGAGAAAGGCTCCCTTAGACTGTATTATTTTGATGAAGTGACTGTGAACTGGCTATGTACTGGACTTAAGACATTTTGGTTAATGTAAATCAGCTTCTCTTTCGGCTTATTTTCTTGTGATGCTAAATGTTCATGCTTTGAATGATTCACATGAATGATTGTGGTGATGTTATGGTGGATGTTTGATAATTATACTATCATGATGTTTATTTAGCTTCCTTAGTTTCTGATTTCAAGAAGATCTTGTGTTAAGAAACTTTCTTCCTTAGGCTTTTTTGTAGACCCGATATTTACAACAGCCCCTACATTCCTCTCATTCAAGTATTCCCTCTATTCATACTTACTCCCAACTACTGATTGAAGTTAGCCAAGACCTTTATTGTTGGTGCATGCTAGCCCTGTTTTATGAGTTGGAACATTATCATTTTGAGTCTTTTTCCATTTGACCCTTTAAAACACTCTTACATTCACATATAACCTGATGGGTATTGGGCTTGCCTTCCATGCAATATGAAGGTGATTACTAGTGCTAACATTCTTGGTCTCGTTGTCGGGGACGATTTGAAGACTTTTCCCTGGGATTAAACGACACAACATACTAGTTCTAAAGGGAATTAGAAATTAGTATCTTGAAGATCGCATCTTGCACCTGGCAACTCCATTTTTTCAGCGCTGGAACCTAAAGGAAAAAATACGATATCAAATCCACAACTACCTTTGGTTCCATTTGAGGCTAACCCAGAGAAAATAATCAAGAAGGGAAAAGCTTCCCCAAAAAAAATTCTACTGCTGCTACAAGTGCTTCTGGTTAGTTGCCTGATTCCACTCTTGATACTCTAGTTGTTACATCAAGTAATATTTCTTTACCTTTTGTTGAAGTATCTAAGAAACTTGATTTTGAAGAGTTTCTTGTTGAATACTCTTCCTTTGAAACTGAATTGAAATAAGAAAACATTGACATATTCTCTTCCCCTGACATTGAAAAGTGTTTAAGTCTTGATAGTTTTGAATATTTCCCTACTTTAGGTTTTGCTACACCTCTTTTTGTTAAAACTTTTGCTGCCAAAGAAGTGGAAACTTCATCCCCTTCACATACTTTACCATCTTCTTCAAATACTCGGCCCTCTACTATGAAAACTAAAACCCCCCCTTCATAATTTCATTCTTCTCATAATATGCACACAATCAAGCCTCCTTCCCCTTCTTGTTCACCAAGAATTCAAAATCAAATGGCAGTTGTTAACCCCCCTGCAAATAGGATGGATGTCATAGTGGCTGCAAGATACACTCCTCTAGTATTACCTCATCCAGTGAATGCTCTCCCTCATAGAGATTATTTGAAATACATGCCCAAGTTTACGGGAGAAGAAGATATAACAGTCGAGGAACATCTTGTTGCTTTCTACAGCTATGCAGATAATCAAAACATAAAAAACGAGGATGTGTGGATGAGGGTTTTCGTCCAAAGCCTTTTTGGTGAGGCTAGGAAGTGGTTTAGGGGTCTGGCCCCTAGATCCATTACTGATATTGAAGCATTAGACGAAGCCTTCTTGAGGCACTGGGGGGACAAAAATGACTTTTTGTACTACATCACCAAATTTGGATCCCTAAAAAGGAGAGAAGGAGAGTTTGTCTCTGACTTTTCTAAAATATTTAACAAAATGTACAACAAGATTCCTGATGAAATAAAACCCACTAAAACCTCTGCAAAAATCACTTATGACAGTTCCTTTGACCCTGAGTTTTGCCTCCTATTGAGAGAAAGAAAATCACCTTCCTTAGTTCATATGCAAGATGCTACCTTGGAGGTAGAATCCAATATAGTGGCATTAGATAAGCTTAGGGGGAAATCTGATAGGGATAGGAGGAAAAACAGAGCTGAAGCTTCAACTTTTGATTCCTCTGTTGTCCATTCTCAAGTAGATGAACTGACCAAATTGGTAAAATATCTTTCTACTGAGATTGAGAAGTTAAAATCAAAAGGGAAACAAACATATAGAAATGCTCAAAACACTGACAATAGAGGTAACTTCAGGAGACCAAATAATGCTCCCCAAATCCTTCCCGGAGATCCTAGAAACAGAGAAAGAGATGATCATAGGGTACAAGCTCCTTTGCAAAACAATTTGGTTGTTGATGAAGAAGAAGAGGAGGTAGAAGTTGATCTTAATATTCACTACTTAGGTGACACATCCCCATCCCCATCCCCACACTTGACTCAGTCCTCTTATGAGAAATCCTTGATGGATATTCAAATTAATGAATTAAGTAAGGGAGAGAAAGCAAAAGAAAATACTAATAGATATAATCTGAGATCTAAAAAGAATGAAGAAAAAATTGATGCCCCTAATCAGCCTACCCAAAAAGAAGATTATGCCAAGGCTGTGCCAGTGAGTAGCAAGGAAAAAGACTCTTAAAGTTCACAAGTTCTGATCAGAAATCCTTCTCCTGAAACCAAAGAGATCTTGAAACCTTCTTCTTCCTTCATTTTTGAGAATGAGATCCAGAAAATAAAGATCCATATACCTTTTTTGGAATTAATAAAAGATGAAGAATTTAAAAAATATCCATCCAAAATCTTATAGCCTAAAGCCTCTCCAAATGCCACTGATTCAGTAAATCTGCAGGATGAAAAGCCAACAGTCATTTTGGGTCCATTGATAGAAGACATAGATGATTCATTCCCCCCTTTCTATACATCACTGAATATTCATGATAAGGTGTTGCATAATTGTTTGATGGATTCATGGGCATCCCAGAATCTCATGCCAAAATCTATTATGGATGAACTTGGGTTAGAAATCACAAAGACTTACCATGACTTATATTCTTTTGACTCCAGAAAAGTGAAGTACCTTGGAGTCATTAAAGATATGGTGGTGAATTTATTTCTGTTGCTCGTGAAAAGTATACTTATGGATATCATAGTAGCTGATGTTCCCCCCAAGTTTGGCATGTTCTTGTCAAGATCCTGGATAAAAATACTTGGGGGAACCCTACAGATGGATTTATCATATGATACTATTCTCGTTTTCGAGGGAGAGAATAGAAGACTTTACAGGGAAGATCAATTGTCTTACATCATTAGTGATGAAGCAAACCCCACAAATCACCATGTTTTTGCTTTTGATACAGATCTAGGATCTAGCATTTTGCAACTCACTGACACTCCTGAAGCCCCTCTAGAAATCAGAAAACAGTCTATTACCTGTTGTGAATATCCTCCTCTAACCACTTCTGTCTAGAAAATGTTCTTTGATGGAGCCTCTTCTAAGGAAGGTGTTGGTGATGGGGTGGTCTTTGTCTCACCAGCTCAAGAAACTATATCTTTGTCATATAAGCTGGAATTTGAAACTACTAATAATGTGGCAGAGTATGAAGCTCTTGTCTTGGGACTGGGGGATGCTAAGGACATGGGGATATAAGAGCTATCAGTGTTTGGGGATGTTGAATTAATAGTCCATCAGATTAAAACTATTTATCAAACGAAGCACCCTAGGCTTAGATCTTACAGAAATGAAGTGTGGGATTTGGTGGACAATTTTTTCTCTTCTTTTAATGTATCATTTATTTCTAGAGAAGAGAATACCATGGTTGATTATTTGGTTGTATTAGAAAGAAACTTCAGAATTCCAATACCACCTAAAATCAAGTATGATGTAGAAGTCAAGTACAAGCCTTCTATACCAGACAATGTAAAATATTGGAAGGTGTTTGAAGATGATTTAGAACTTAAATTTTTCCTTGAGACTGTTGATGAGTTTTCTGCATTACACATTAATTAGGATCATGATTCAGAAATTACTCCTCATGTTGATGTTTTCCTCAATAAAATTGCTAATCATATTGTGCAGCTACCTAGCAATCATATTCCAAAAGGACTAGTTCCTTTGGAAAGAATATTTGACGGGAATGATGTGGCAGTGAAAGGGAAGGTGTCCACTGATGATGTTGATATAACTAAGTGTAATTTGGGCACTGAAAAGAATCTGAAATATCTCAAATTGTCAAGCAACCTATCAGAAGAGCAGAGGGCAGAATATACTAAGTTGTTGAAGGAATTTTCTGATGTATTCGCTTAGACTTATGAAGATCTCAGAACTTATGACACAAGCATTATAGAGCATAGGATTCCATTAAAAGAAGACACCAAACCCTTTAGGAAAAAGTTGAGGCAAATCAATCTTATGTTATTGCCTGTCATGGAGAAAGAGGTAAAAAATATTTCAGATGCCAAAATTATCATTCCTCTGAGGTATTCTGAATGGGTGGCCAATTTGGTCCCAATAAGGAAAAAGAATGGAGAAATCAGACTTTCTGTCGATTTCTGAAATATGAACAGAAGCTCAAAAAAGGATAATTACCCTTTGACCAAGATGGAGCACATATTACAAAAGGTGACAGGAGCATCCAGGATGTCCATGGTTGATGGTTTTTCTAGGTACAATCAGGTCTCTGTTTTGCCAGAAGATAGAGAGAAGACGACCTTTACCACTCCTTGGGGAACATTTATGTACGCCAAGATGCCCTTTGGTTTGATGAATGTAGGGGAAACTTTTCAGCGAGCTATGGACATAGCATTTATTGGAGAGAAGGATAAGTTTGTTGTTATCTATTTAGATGACATAACAATGTACTCTCAGTCTGATAAAGAACACTGCGATCACTTAAGAAAGGTCTTCTTGAAATGCAAAAAAATTGGCCTCTCTTTGAATCCGAAAAAATCATTGTTTGTCATGAAGGAAGGAAAATTATTGGGGCATATCGTGTCAATTGAAGGGGTAAGGATTGATTCCAACAGGGTTGAAGCTATACAACCATCACATTTTTCTAAGTTGGTTAAGTATATCACAACCATGTTGAGGAAGGGTAGTGAAATCAAATGGACTGTTGAGTCCCGTGATTCTTTTGATCAGATAAAGAAAGCCTTGACTGAAGCCCCGATTCTTGTTATCCCAGACTACTCCAAGGAATTTCTTATTTTTTCTTTTGCCTCTTTTCATACAGTAGCAGCAGTCCTATTGCAAAAGAACGTTGAAGGCTTAGAGCAGCCCATTGCCTTTTTCAGCAAGGCATTGAGAGATGTTGAATTAAAATATGACATCATGGATAAGAAAGCCTATGCATTGGTTAAATATATTAAGTCCTTTAGAGTTTATGTCCTGCATTCAAGAGTTATTGCTTATGTCCCATCAGTTGTTGTAAAAGAAATTCTTATTCAGCCTGATATAGATGGAAAAAGGAGCAAGTGGATTGTTAAATTACTTGAATTTGATTTGTAAATTAAGCCTACCAAATTGGTTAAAGGGTTTAGCCAAGATCTTGGCTAAATAAAATTGCTCAGCATTGGGGGTGAATTTCATCCACTCATGTTCAGAAAATCAGCAGGTTGAATTACTTGATAAAGGTTCTCAAATCATCTCTACATTGGCAAATTGCAACTAGTACAAGGACATTATATTTTTTCTGCAAAATTTATAGCCTCCAAGTGGTATGGAAAAGAACAAGATGAGAGCCTTAAAACTCAAATCAATAAAGTATTGCCTTGTTGATCAAACTTTGTATTGGAAGGATCCGTTAGGAGTGCTTTTGAGATGACTAGACCCCCAAGAAGCCCAAAATATTATGTATGATTTTCATGACAGTTTGTATGGGGGGCATCATTATTGGAGAACCACGGCATATAAGATCCTTAAGGCTGGGTACTTATGGCCTAGTTTGTTCACTGATGTTTGCGCTAAGATCAGATCATGTGCTAAGTGTCAGAAGTTCTTTGGAAAGCAGCAACTTAAGTCTTTTCCATTAAAGCCAGTGGTAGCTTCAGGACCTTTCTAGCAGTGGGGCCTAGATTTAATTTGGGAAATTCATCCTGCTTACAGTGGTCAACATATATGGATCTTGACTGCTACAAATTACTTTACTAAATGGACTGAAGCTATTTCTACAAGGAATGATTCCCACAAAGTGATCATTGGTTTCATTCAAGACATTATGGCAAGGTTGGGTGTCATGACAGAATCATCACTGATAATGTTGCATATTTCAAGGCTGAACCATTGATTTAGTTCTGTGAACAGTTTGGGATCACTTTGATTCATTCTACCCCTTACTACCCTTAGGGAAATGGGCTTGCATAATCCTCAAACAAAATCCTTATAAAGATCATTAAAAAGTTGTTAGAGGATAACAAAAAGGCATGGGACTCAAAACTCAAATTTTATCTATGGGCCGATAGAATGACGGTAAAAAGGTCCTTGGGACTTTCCCCTTTCCAGCTGGTATATGGAGTTGCGGCAATTTTTCCTTCTCATATTTCCTTACCTGTGGCAAAATTATTCCAAGATTACCAAGGGGAGCTCGATCATATGATTAGAAGGATTCAACAGCTGGTTGAAGTGTAGCAGACTCGGGAGAAGCTTGTAGACAAAGCATATGATCATCAACTGAAGATCAAGCAGGCATTCGACAAGAAAGTGAACAAAGAGGATTTTCAACTGTGTGATCTGGTGCTCAAGTGGGATGCACTGAAGCAAGATAAAGGCAAGCACAGTAAATTTGAATCTTTATGGATCGGTCCTTTCAAAATCTCTGAGGTATTCTCTAATAACACTTTCAAGTTGCAGAATATGGAGAATGAAGAGGTTTTTGGTGGCCCTATCAATGGGCATTTCCTGAAAAAGTACTTTGCTTGAGCCTTGAGTGGCTCTTCATGTCATTGTAAATATCATTTTCTTTTATTTTTGTTTCAATAACTTACCCCATAGCCCTAGGATAAGGCACTAAATCTACTCATTCTTGGCAGCCCGCAGGGGGCATGCCATCCCCTGTGGAGCCAATGTTATCACACTAAATTGCCTTGGGTTTTTAGTTTGTTTTTATCCTTTTTTAAGCCTTAGATTTTAATTTTTTAAGTTTCGTCCCTTTAAAGTTTATGATTGGTAGGAACCCTTAGATAAATAAAGCGTTGGATTATAACTCATGTTTGATCCTCAAATTGATTTTTGGACTTAGAACCATTTTAGCTCATGACTTAAATTTTGGTCCCCTTCATGATTTGTCACTAGGATCGATTCCTCCCATGACTAGACTGATGTGACACACCATTCTCCTCATTCATGACCTTGTAGGCATGCCTTGTTGTCCTTACTTACCTGTCCAATCATTTTTTAAATTGGAGCACTTCCCACTCATCACGCGGTTTCGCTGCGCCTTTCCTGTTCATCATATTTCCATCACGAGTTATGATTACCATGACTGATGTCATGTTCCTTGTTTTCAACGCCAGGAGTTGGTGAAAGATACCTTAAAGATCTCGTATTTACGACCCCTGGTAATGGTTTACGACCAAGTGACAGCGGTGCGACCAAATCTGATGTTGAGGTAGATTCAAGGGTTGAAATGTTCATGACTTCATCTTGAGATTTCGCTGAAGCTTCAAACAGGTGTTTACTCCACAGGTATCTCATGTTGCCTCCTCTGCACATTAATTTTCACAAAGAATTAGCACTCGGCGTTTGGTTTATCGGACTTGCATAGTTGTAAGGGACTCATCTTCGCATCATATCCTTGTCTCCTCCCTTTTCAAACCTTTCAGCTTCATTTTCTTGTATCAAATTTTGATTACATCTGCTCGCCATAGCTATTAAGGTTGCAAGCATCTAAATAGTGTATCCTCTGCATACACATCACACTACCTAGAGGCGTTTCTTAACCCCTCTGTGTCTCCCCTGCTTCCTTTCATCTTTGACTTAAGCGTTTTTACCAAGCTACAAAGGGCCATTTACAGATTACCCCCTCATTATCTAAACTTTCATTCCTATACAAATCTAAGGGTGGGATTCCCACAGTCAAAACTTGGCTTACTAGCACCATTTTGTTTTAAAAGGTTAGCCTTGTACATTTGAAGCCCAATTTTAAGTCCTCCTGGTTATTACTACCCCATAAGCCTTAATAAGCTCTCATTCTAAGTCATGGAGACTCCTCAGATGAACAAGACACATAAAGGGGGCAAGGTGGTTAGAACAGAACCTATGGATATGCATCTTTATGATACAAAGCCCATGGAAAGAGAGGTTTTTCAAAGAGTGGGATGCCTCTCCTTCTGCCAGAATATGAAAAGAGGCCATCCAAATGTGACAAGATAGTTTTCATTACATTTTGATGGCAGGAAAACCAAGGTTGGGGATTTAGAATTTGAGGTGACTGAGGCCTCTATTTTAGTTGCAACAAGAATTCCTATTATAGGTGAAAAGTGGTTTAAAGCCATGGATTTGAGCTCATCCTATGCCAAATATCTCCTTAAGAATGAACATCAAGCCAATGATTTGTCTAAAGGTGTGCCAAGAAATCAATTGATTGAAAAGTTTGACAATATATTAAAGATCATCCAAAGATATTTTACATGTGAAGGAAGGTTTAACACATTATACCAGTACCATATAAGGCTTTTGCTGCATTTTACTGGTAAAGTTGAAATGAATATTCCCTACTACTTATTAAGGAGCATAGGTAAGATGTCAAACAGGATTCATATCCAAGTCTAAGGATGTGGATACTAGCATCTTCCACTCTGGATTGATCAGAATGCTAGTCTATGAGGAATTCGGTAAGAAAGAGATTTCATGGGAACATTTTGTTGTTGCTTCTCACTTTAATTTGGATATAGCATCTTCTCCTCAATCGCATATTGCAAGTCCTTTATCACCCACCAGTGTTGTTAAAGCAGGGACCAGTAGGAAGATAAAGGACAGAGCCCCTGTTCAAGTTTCGGAGGTCATCAAGCAAGTCATATGAACGGAGGAGGAAGCTTGTCCTTCCCCATAGAGAGATTTTTCACCACCTCCTCCACCAGGGTTAGAAGAGGTCCCTTCTTCTACCAAAACCACATCCAAGAAAAGAAAGAAGATACACTTCCCCTCTTCTCTTGTAGCATCCAATACCAAGGGAAGACGACCTTTCACAAGATCATCAGTTCCCAAAGAGGTTTTTGAAGAACAGTCCCCATCAGAGATCCTTGTACTAAAGAAGAAGGGTAAAGGCATTAAAAATCCTGTGGAAAGGAAAGAAGAAACCCCTATGCAAAAGAAGAAAAATAAAGACAAAGACATCAAGAAGCCTGACGAAGCAGCCAAGGAAATTCCCATGCAGGTGGAAAAGGAGATCGAGAAAAATCCTGTTGAGACTGTGCATGTCACTACTCCACTTGACAGTCAAACATTCAAAAGATTGATCAGGAAACTTAGGGATGCTAGGAAGGACGTAGCTCATCTAAAAACAGAAGCCATATCTGATAGGGTGAAAATGAAAGAGCTCATGGATAGCTATAGTCATACCCTTGACCTGGCAAGGTTTGCAGCAAGAAAGGCCCAACCCCTTCATAAGAAGCTCCAAAAGATTTATAGGAAGAATAGAGGTTTTCAATCTCAGAACAGGAAACTCAAGGCAAATTTGCAGCATTTTCAAGATGAAGTAGCTCAAAGAAACCTGCAGGTATTGGTTGAATTTTCTATTGAGAAAGAGACACCCGCAGTTAATGAAAGCACAACTCCACTGAATAAGCTTGTCATTTCTAAAAGGAAGAAGTCTGATGTGCCAAATGAAGATCCTCCTTCTACAAGAAAGAGTGTGAGGTTAAGTGTCAAGGTAACGAAATAGCTAGTGAAAGGTAAGCCCCATTTTTTAGGATGGTTACTTTTTTGTGAGGGTAAATTGTTATTGGAATATTACCTCTGCCACCTATATGGGTTTCTAAGTACTTGATTCTCAGAGTATTGGCTTTTTGTGGAGTGATAACTCCCTCAGCAGTAAAATGCAGACATTTTGTAGCACTTTGGTGCTACATAATAGTCTATTTTGGTATTCTACTGGTATGGTACCTAGAGTGTTTCCAAGTCACCTAAATATCATGGGTTTGATACTATGCAAAGTCACTACTTACTCTGCATATGTTCAATTTGGAGGTGCTGCATTTTTTACGGCGCAACCTAAAAATTGCACAAAGACGCATAGTGGTGCTATCGAATTTCGCTACCTAATATCTGGCAGAGAAGGAATTTTCACACAGATGCAGCACAGTGGCGCTACCTAAATTCACTACCTAATATTTCGCAGAAGCCAAAGTTTGCACAGGTGATTGGAAGGTTCGGCACTACCTTTTCTACTTGTCTAGTTTTGAAGTGCGCTACTCAGATTACTACTCAAAGAAGCTACCAACAGACACCAGGGATCCAGGAGAGACAAGCTAACAACTTTTTGGATAGCTGATAATGGAGAAGATGGCAAAAACAATAGTTGGCATCACGATGGAAACCGCATGCTCCTGAAAGACACATGGCAAACAAGGAGTTGCGCAACAAAGGGGAATCAAGTCAGTTTGAATTTTGGTTGGATTAGTCACCAACATTTTCCTATTTTATAGCATAGGTTATTACCCAAGTTGTTAGATGAAATAAATTCTTAGATATTTTCAAGGGAAAGAGGCCATCTCGTACCTCTAGTTGTTGCCTCCCATTTGTTATAAATAGATAGATGAAATGATTTAGTAGGGTTGGATGGTTGAGAAAGGATCCCTTAGACTGTAATATTTTGATGAAGTGACTGTGAACTGGCTATGTACTAGACTTAAGACATTTTGGTTAATGGAAATCAGCTTCTCTTTTAGCGTATTTTCTATTGATGCTAAATGTTCATGCTTTGAATGATAAACATGAATGATTGTGGTGATGTTATGGTGGATGTTTGATCATTATATTATCATGATGTTTATTTAGCTTCCTTAGTTTCTGAGTTCAAGAAGATCTTGTGTTAAGAAACTTTCTTCCTTAGGATTTTTTGTAGACCTGATGTTTACAACAACCCCTACATTCCTCTCATTCAAGTCTTCCCTCTATTCATACTTACTCCTAATTACTGATTGAAGTTAGCCAAGACCTTGATTGCTAGTGCATGCTAGCCCTGTTTTATGATTTGGAAAATTATCATTTTGAGTCTTTTTCCATTTGACCCTTTAAAAGACTCTTACATTCACATATAACCTGATGGGTATTGGGCTTGCCTTCCATGCAATCTGAAGGTGATTCATAGTTCTAACACCTGTCATTGATGACCTCTTGGATGAATTGAGTGGTGCCCAGTTCTTTACTAAAATTGATCTTTGTTCTAGCTACCACCAAGTCTATATGAAAGAGGCAGACATTCCTAAGACTTCCTTTAGAACTCATGAGGGCCACTATGAGTTTTTGTTCATGCCCTTTGGCTTGTGTAATGCCCCCTCCACCTTCCAAAGTCTCATGAATCATGTCTTTCATCCTTTTCTCTGTCATTTTGTCTTAGTTTTCTTTGATGATATCCTCATCTATAGCAAATCCTGGACATACCATCTTGCTCATTTGGACCTAGTTCTCCATCTACTCTCTCAGTGCCAAATTTTCCTAAAACAATCTAAATGTGATCTTGGCGCCTCAAAAGTCGAGTACTTGGGTCATCTTCTTGGCAAGGACGACGTCAGGGTGGATCCTAAAATGATTGAAGCTATTAAAGACTAGCCTGACCCAAAGACTCTCAAAATATTGCGTGGATTTCTGGGCTTAACAGGTTATTATTGCAATTTTGTTAAGAATTATGGAAATATTGTGGCACCTCTCACTGCACTCCTTAAAAGGAATTCTTCCACTTGGACTCCAACAGATGCTCAGTATTTTCAAACCTTGAATATGACCATGTGCACCACTCCAGTCCTGGCCCTTCCTAATTTCACAAAGACCTTTGATCTGGAATGTGATGCTTCGGGGAAAGGTATTGGCGTTGTCCTTATGAAAGAGGGTCAGCCTTTCGCCTTTACTAGCAAACAATTGTCTGAAAAAATTTTGGGAAAATAAATATATGAAAAGGAAATGTTGGATATTATGCATGCCATTGATTTTTGGCACCCTTATCTATTGGGGAAATGCTTCCAAATTAAGACAGATCATCAAAGCCTCAAGTATTTTCTAGAACAACGCATTTCCTCCCCAGAGCAACAAAAATGGGTGACTAAGATATTTGGATATGATTATGAGATCATTTACAAGAAAGGAAAAGACAATGTGGTTGCGGATGCACTTTCCTGAAAATATGAAGATGAAGGTTCCCTTTTTTCTCTCTCCTTCATTGTACCAGATTGGCTCCAAGTCGTTCACCAGGAATGGCTACATGATCCCAAAAGTTTGCATCTGATACAACAATTGCAGTCCAATTCTATAGTTTCCCCATGGTACTCTTGTCTCCATGATGAGCTTCGATACAAAGGTCGTTTGTATTTAAGTAAACAGTCAAAACTTGAATCCAAGGTACTTTCTGAGCTTCATGCTACACCCACAACTGGGCACTCCGGGTTTACCAAAACCTATGATAGGGTCAAACGTTCTTTTTTCTAGGATGGTATGAATCAAGACGTTCATAATTTTGTGGCTGAATGTGATGTGTGTCAATGAAACAAGGGTGAAACAGTCAAATCCCCTGGCACACTACAACCGCTTCTGATTCCACTTGTTATTTGGAGGGATATCTCTATGGATTTTATTACAAGCTTATCTAAATTAGGCAATAAATCAGTCATCATGGTGGTAGTTGATCGCCTTTCCAAGTATGCTCATTTGTGTGCTCTTCAACACCTATTTACATCATCCATTGTGGCTCAGCTTTTCATGGATCAGGTCTTCAAGATTCATGGCATGTTGCATTCTATTGTTTCTTATCACGACCCAACTTTCACCAGCAACTTTTGGAAAGAACTGTTCAAGCTACAAGGCACCCAGTTGCATCTCGGCACAACTTATCATCCCTAGACGGATGGTCAAAACTGAAGTTGTCAACAAGTGTTTGGAAACATATTTGAGGTGTTTTTCCTTGGAAAATCAAAATCAGTGGGCTCAATGGTTACCCCTAGTTGAATGGTGGTACAACACTTCATACCATACAGCTACCCACATGACTCCTTATGAAGAGGTATATGGAAAAACTTCACCTCCAGTTCTCTCATATTTACTAGGTGTCTCAAAGGTCCAGGCGGTTGACCAAACGCTTACACTTTGAGAGGCTATTATTCGTACCCTCAAAGAGAATTTGGTCATGGCCTAGAATCGCATGAAGCAACAAGCATATCAAGGTCTCTCTGAATGTCAATTTTCATAAGGGGATCAGGTGTTTCTTCGACTGCAACCTTACAAGAAAAATTCCCTCAAGGTCAACCATTGTCAGAAGTTGGTGCCCAAATTTTATGGTCATTATACTATTCTCAATCATGTGGGACATGTGGCCTATAAGTTAGCTTTACCTAGACATTCTAAGCTACATCATGTTTTTCATGTTTCCTGCTTAAAGAAGGTGATTGGAACTAAGTGCCAAACTCAAACCAACCTTCCTGAGTTGGACGAAGAAGACTCCATTTGGCTACAGCCACAAGCATTTTTGGACTAGAGTGAGCATTGTCCGTGTCAGCGAACCATCAAGGAAGTGTTGGTCCATTGGAAAGATACAACTCTAGCAAATGCCACTTGGGAACTAGCTACCATTCTGCAACAATTTCCACATCTCAAGCCTTGAGGACAAGGTTGTTTTTAAGGGGGAGGACATGTTAGGGACCTATCCCCTCACGTAGGTAGGACAATATATTTCTATGTAATAAAGGTCAATATTGATAAGGCCTTGAAATAAGGTAGAATAATTCTAATGTAATAAGACCTAATAAAATATTCCACTTCAAGAAGGATCTTCCTCTAGATGGTTCTCTTGATAGACATATTTAGTATAAATAGGAGTCGAGGGTATGAGAACCCTAGCTTGGATATTATTGTAATAGAGCTCCACTCGACTAGAGGTTGCCCCCTCGAAGAGGCAAGTGAACATTTCTCTCAGTAATCAAAGTGTTATTTCTGGTGTTATTTTGGTTTCGTATCGCTCTTATTGTGATGTTTTTATGGTTATATTGTTGTTCATCTGCCATTTCTAGCATTTTATTTTTGCTCTGCATACTTTTTATATATGGAATATTACATAAAATTCGTGCACTGTTGGTTATGCATAGGTCTACACCCCTTTACACTGTGGTCAAGTGTTATGATGAATCTATGGGTTGGGGCTTAGCCCTAGCCCCCCCTTCTGCCAATACATAGAATGCACGTTATATAATTACAAATGGTATTGTAATTACAAGCTCTACATTGGCATCTTGGTCAAAGGTCATTTCTCAAGGCGTTTTCTTTGCCAATAGGTCATGGGGTTGAACCCCATGAGCTCCAAAATAATTTTTCCATTCAACTAGTGATGGGGTGCCATGTGACAACCCCTATCTGGGCCATGTGGCACCCTTTCATTGGTCCTCAACGATGCCACTTGTCAACACTGTATTTGTCCACCATGTGCCACTTGGTGAAGTGGGATTGGTCCCTAACACTACCCAATCACCCTTTTGGTGTGCTTCCACATGTCTCTTAGCTGATGTCAGCATGATGACATCAGTAGGATGTCATGCTGACATCATCATTGACTTTTTCCAGTTGACCTGTTGACTTTTTAGTTGTTTGGGAAAACGATCAGAGTGAAATAACTCTCGCATATAGTGTTTGTTTGAGAAAGTAAATATATGGTTGGAATCAATACGATGAGTTGGTCACAATGGAATTGGTTTCATCTGATTCTGATAACTTTCATTTTTTATCCTTTTCTGGAACTAGAGAGCCTCTTGGATCTGATTCTGGATCAATAAGGGTTAGATTTTCTGGGTTACATATGTTAAGGGTTAGGTTTGATAAGTGTTAAGGGTTTTTGTTTAGGGATCATAGAGGTAGGGGATAATGGGTTTTTGAGTTTCGTGTTTTATGTGTTAGGGTTACATATGAGGAGTTATAGTATTTTGGAGTTAATTGGATTAAGGCTATAAGGTTGAAGAGACAAGGTTTACATGGGTTGGGAGTGTTAACAGTTAAAAATTATAAGGTTTAAGAATTACGAGAGTTAGAATTTAGAGTTTATAAGTGTTACAAGTTATACATGTTAAGGGTTAGGACATAGGAGTTAAGGGTTAGGAATTATAACTATTACAGGTTAGGGGTTAAAAGAGTTATAAGAGATAATGCTTAGGAGTTTTGGTTTTTGTTGGTTTTAGGGGTTATAGAAGTTAGTTGAGGTTATAGGTGTTATGAGGATCATAGTGGGTTATAGGGGTACATTATTAGTTTTACTAGTTAAGGGTAATATGGGTTATTAGGGATAGTTAGAGGCTATCTTGGTTAAATATTATTGACAATATTGATTAATATTGCTAGTACTTAAGTATTAGTTGTTAAGGTTTTCTATTTATAATTGTTAGTGGCTAGCTAGGTGTTATATGGTGTATGGGTAACTAGTTTAAGGCCGATGAAGGGTGATATAGGTTAAGAATAAAGGCCAATGATTATGATTATAAGGGTTGGGGTCTAAATGAGTTAGGAGTTAAATGTCGTAGGGGATATGGGAATTTGGGTTAGGCATTATATTTGATAGTGGTGATAACTATTATGAGGGATGTCCATTGTAGGGGTTAGGGGTTATATATTTTAAGGGTTATAGGGGTGATAATTGTGAATGGTCATAAGAGTTTTAAGGGTTGGGTATAACAGTTTATTTAGGGTTCATATTTATCCATTATAACCACCAACCCAAAAATCCCTAAATTTTACTACCACGGATTCTTACAACACCTAATACACACCATGTAACCCCTATAAACCATATTATTGTTGTCGTGTAGTTCATATAACCCTAAAAAACTACCCCCTAAAACACCCAATTGCTAACATAATTCCCCTAACTCTTACAACTCTTAAAGCCTAACCCTTACTAACAACAATACCTATAACCCTTAACCATTAGTTTCTCTTATAACCCTTAAACCCTAATCCTCTAACATAAAAAACCAAATTTGAAACACACATAACCCTTTAGACCTAACCCTATTAACCTTAATTAATAACCCATCTAAACCCTTAATCATTATAACACCTAAACCCTATCTCATAACTCCTAATCCCTCCGAAAGTTACTATTTATCAACTCTACTAATCACTTATAACCCTTGAAACATATAACATTTATCTTAAAAATCATGATAATATTTAAACCATATAACCCCTAAACCCTAGTCTACATAACTTGTACAATGTTTATCTTCAATTTAAACTCTATAATTGCTAATGTCTAACCTAAAAACCCTAAAAAGTAACCCTTAACCCCTAACTTCTAACCACTACACCATATAACACTCTTATGCAACCTCACAATTATAACATATTCCCCTTGTAATACTTAAGTCTTATCACCCCCACCAATATTAACCCTTATAACCATACGCACATACTCCCTAACCCCTCCTAAGATGCAACCCTTGTAACCTCAATAAGAGTTATGTGTAAACCCGTGTAATCCCTTATCCCTAACTATTATAACCCATGATTTATGAAACACCTATAAGTCCTAACCATTATAGACCCTATCATCATTAACCCCATAATCATTATCCCTAATGATCCTACGACTCCTACAACCCTAAACCTTTAACTTATGTTTCTTGTATTTGTTTTTTTCTCTCATCTAAGTACTCTTTTTCTCCATAAATAATATTAGTACGGAATCATTATTTAAATAATAAATCTCATCTATCGCCTTATTCTTGCCACAACCAAAATCATGGGCCTAATTGGCATGATGTTGGTTATGAATGACACAGAGGATGAATATAAAGAGTGGGCGTGTGAGTGATCTTTGAGTCTGGAAACCATCCCATATCATCAAGGCATGAGAACATTAAATCCATGTCAAATTTCGGTGCATATAGAAACATTTTGAAAACGTTTCAACATTAGCCCCATTCAAAGGTCATTGTTGCCCATCATGTACTTTATCCCTAGTACAATGTATTTTAATAATTGTTTCCTTTAAAATTAAAATGAAATAGGATGAGATGGGTCGATATATAGATTCAGTGTGTGAATGATATTCTTAGAGTCTGGAAACCCTCCCATATCGTCAAGGCATGCGAACAATATTCCAAGTCAAATTTCAGTGCATACAAAAACATTTTGAAATAATTTCAATGTTAGCCCCATTCAAAGGTTATTGTTGTCCATCATGTAATATAGCCCTAGTACAATGTATTTTAGTTGTTTCCTTTAAAATACGAATGAGATACATGTCCCCGCATCCAGTGTTGCAAGGGCATGCAATAACATCGATAAAGAAGTACTTGATTAATCGCACAAGCTTCAATATCAATTATTTCTTGTCTTTGTTTTTTTCTCTCATCCAAGTACTCTTTTTCTCCAGAAAGATTATTAGTACGAAATCATTATTTCAATACGAAATATCATATATTTCCTTCTTCTTGTCACGACCAAAATCATTGGCCTAATTTGCATGATGTTGGTTTTGAACGACACAGGCGATGAATATAAACAGTGGGTGTGTGAGTGATATTTGAGTTTGTAAACCCTCCCATATCATCAAGGCATGCGAACTATCTATCCATGTTAGGTTCATACAGAAACATTTTGAAAAAATTTCAACATTGGCCCCATTCAAAGGTCATTGTTGCTCATCCTGTACTCTAGCCCTAGTACAATGTCTTTTAATATCTGTTTCCTTTAAAATTCGAACGAGAAAATTAAAACAAAACGAGGTCGAGATGGGTCGATATATAGAGTGGGTGTGTGAGTAATATTTGAGTCTGGAAACCCTTCCATATCGTCAAGCCATGCGGATAGTCTATCCATGTCAAATTTCAATGCATACCGAAACATTTTGAAAGAATTTCAATGTTGGCCCCATTCACAGGTTATTGTTTCTCATCATGTACTATATCCCTAGTACAATGTCTTTTAGCTATTTCTATTAAAATATGATTGAGACGCATGTCCCCGCATCTAGTACTACAAGGGAATGCAATAATGTCGATAAAGAAATACTTAATTAATCGTAGAAGCTTAAATATCAGTTATTTCTTGTCTTTGTTTTTTGCTCTCATATAAGTACTATTTTTCTCCATAAATAATATTAGTACAAAATCATTAGTTAAGTATGAAATATCATATATTTCCTTCTTCTCTCCATGACCAAAATCATGGGCCTAATTGGTATGATGTTGGTTCTGAATGACACAGACGATGAATATAAAGAGTGGGTGTGTGAGTTATCTTTGAGTCTAGAAACCCTCCCATATCGTCAAGGCATACAAATAGTCTATCCATGTCAAATTTCGGTGCATATAGAAATATTTTGAAAAAATTTCAAAGTTTGCCCCATTCACAGGTCATTGTTTCCCATCATGTACTCTGGCCCTAATACAATGTCTTTTAATAGTTGTTTCCTTTAAAATTCGACTGAGAAAATTAAAACAAAATGAGGACGAGATGGGTTGATATATATAGTGGGTGTGTGAGTCATATTTGAGTCTGGAAACCCTCCCATACCATCACGGCATGAAAAACGTATATCCATGTCAAATTTTAGTGCATACAGAAACATTTTGAAAGAATTTCAACGTTGGCCCCATTCATAGGTTATTATTTCACATCATGTACTCTGGCTCTAGTACAATATATTTTAGTTGTTTCCTTTAAAATATGACCGAGATGCACGTCCCCGCATCTAGTACTGCAAGGGCATGCAATAAGGTCGATAAAGAAGTACTTGATTAATCACACAAACGTCAATTTATTTTATGTCTTTGTTTTTTTCTCTCATCTAAGTACTCTTTTTCTCCACAAAGAATATTAGTAGGAAATCATTATTTAAATATGAAATCTCATCTATCTCCTTCTTCTTTCCACAATCAAAATCATGGGCCTAATTGGCATGGTGTTGGTTTTGAATGACACAAGCGATGAATATAAAGAGTGGGTATGTGAGTGATATTTGAGTCTAGAAACCCTCCCATATTGCCAAGGCATGTGAACAGTCTGTCCATGTCAAATCTCGGTGCATACAAAAAAAATTGAAAAAAATTCAACATTGGCCCCATTCACATGTCATTGTTTCCCATCATGTACTATATCCTTAGTACAATGTATTTTAATATCTTTTTCCTTTAAAATTCAATCGATATAATTAAAACGAAATGAGGACAATATTGGTCTATATAACGAGTGGGTTTGTGAGTGATCTTTGAGTATAAATATGAATGAATGAACTTCTCTTGGTTTTGAGAATAATTTATTCTCTACTAAATAAGGCCAACCACGTGAAGGTGGAAGCTCATATGCCCCACCCCCTCTCCCCCACATCCTCTCAATTCCCCAATACCCAATCTATAAAATATAAATCTAAACAAAAGCAACATAGTAATAATGCTAAAATATAAATCTAAACAAAAGCAACATAGTAATGATGCATAGAAACTACCAAAACAAAAATGAAATAAAACTTAAAAACGTGTAATTAACCCACATAAAAAAGTATTTAAAGATAATAATTCATACAAATTAAAATATCTAGTTATGTTCCTCATCCAACGCAACATTTTTATCATCCTTCTTCTGTATATTCTTCTTGATCATCCAACTCGATATATGTATCAGCATCTGGTTCAGAAACAATGTTGAAAGGATTGATGATATCATCATCATCATCAATGTCATTTTCGATCATATCTTCATCAATATCATCATCAAGAACTGGTGCATTGTCTCCTATGCATGGTTCATCTTCTCCATCTTCTTCATCTTTCGACCCATATTCTTCCTACTCTAGCTCTACATAATCTTCTTCTTCAATATCATCTTCTTCATCTACAATATACTTTATTGGTCTTCCTCTTGGATCATATCTAACAAAAAATGACCAATCCCTCTTCCCTGGAACCTTTGAGTAAAAGACTTGTTCACATTGACTTGGAAAAACATAGCGGTCATTTTATTTTTCAAAAAACATTGTTTTAATCATCAAAAATTTGTTGGCATGTTGAATAATTGTTCTTTCTTCATTAAGTTCATTCATGCGTAACCTATACCATTTGACATCGAACAAAACTAATTTGAAGGAATTAAAGTCACACTTAGTTTATTTATTTTCAAATTCTTGAGGACGTTTGTCACTCCTAGAGGAAAAATTAGTGACTTGGAATACTGCAACTATCCCACTATCAGAATTTTTCCTGGTTTCATCCAACTGTTTGATGAGAAATTTACGGCCATGGCACCACATAGCCTTGTGTTGTTTCAACTACAATATGCCAGACATGTAAAAGATGCATTGTCAATTAATAATAAACAAATTTATATAACTTGGAAAGTATAATATGAAAAAAACACACCTACAGTCACATTAATATAATATAATATAACTGAATAAAATCGGCGAATTTTCTTGCCTTTCCATCTTTCAAACAATATGCTAAATCTATTTCTCTCCACAGAACATTGGAATATCCTTTACGACGAGCTTCTCTAACCAATTCAAACAGTTATTTCCATGATAGCCTATTGCCATCATGTTGTTTACATCTATCAATCCATACCTTCATCCAGTCAAGATTGTTTGCAATGTATAAATGTAGTTCATCCCAATCTTGAGCAACTGACCAATCAAAAAATCATAATTCACCAATATTAAATATTAGTTATAACCATGGTAAATATTAATAAAGGATGAAAGAATAAATATTAAATGAGTATGATCATATACACACAAAAAAAATGAAAAATTATATTTATTACAAATATCCACAATTTAATTACCTCTCACTTTCTTCATTGTACATTTCCCCAACAATTGCTCCCCTTCAAAATTTTTGATGGAATTCACATCCCAAATGAAATCCACTGCATGCATAGATTGTGCTGCTAATTTAGGAAAATCTTGACTAATATACACCATGGATTCATATACCATATATCCCTCCACCATAGAGCCCTCGGGACGTGCTCTTTGTCTAACCAAAGCCTTCAATGATTTC
>SNQJ01S0037403.1:0-11624 GCA_010110895.2 Picea sitchensis
CAAGACATATAAGAAAAAGAATTCCGTGGTTTTTTCTCGATTTGGGTTTCCACGTAAAACACTGGTGTACTGTGTATGCGTATGATTGTTCATTTGTTCATTGCTTATTTACTCTGCAGTTATTGGATAATACTGCTTCATTGATATAACACTTGGATTATATGGTTAAAAGGGATTAAATTGCTCTATTACTGATTCACCCCCCCTATCAGTAATCCAACACCCACAACCGTTGATCTGTGGTGTCCACGATCCATGACCCACCGGGTCCCATCCACTTCACAACTTCTCTAGTTTTAGCCCCATCTTCTAGTCTCTCACTCCTCTATATTGATTTAGCCTCCTGCTAAATCCCGAGACTTGGAGTCCAAAAAATTGTTACAGTGATAACAGGATGGAGGATGGAGAATGTGTACAGACTCAAGAGCCATAAACAAGATCACCATTAGGTACAGATTTCCATTTCCAATGATGGATGAATTAATGGATTGTTTGAGTAGAGAAAACTATTTTTCAAAGATAGATTTGAAAAGTGGATATCACCAAATAAGGATGAGAGAAGGTGATGGGTGGAAAACAACCTTCAAGACAAATGAGGGATTGTATGAATGGCTTGTTATGCCATTTGGCTTAACAAATGCTTCGAGTACTTTTATGAGGTTGATGAATGAAGTGTTGAAAGATTTTATTGGTAAGTTTGTGATTGTATATTTGGATGATATACTAGTCTTCAGTAAAACTGAGGAAGAGCATATGAGGCACTTAACATTAGTGATGAGGAGTTTGCAGCGGGAGAAGCTGCTGATAAATTTAAATAAATCCTCTTTTACAAAGACAAAACTCATTTACTTGGGTTTTGTGATCTCTTCAAATGAATTGAATATGGATCCCGAGAAGGTGAGAGAAATCAAAGAATGGTCATCACCAAGGAGTATATTTGAGGTGACATGCTTCCATGGATTAGCAAGTTTCTATTGAAAGTTCATCAGAAATTTCAGTAAGATCGGTGCATAGATGATGGATACGGTGAAGAAAAGACATAAGTCTTTCAAATGGACATAAGAGACTGAGAAAATCTTCAATATATTAAAGGATAAGATAATAGAACAACCGATTCTAGTCTTTCCATATTTCGGGAAGACATTTCAACTAAGATGTTATGCGAGTGGAATTGCAATTGGAGTGTTCTTGAGCCAATATAATAGACATGTTGCAAATTTCAGTGAGAAGCTGAATGACACTAAGAGAAAGTACTCCACATATGATAAAGAGTTTTATGCTATAATTCAAGCCTTGAAGAAATGGAGGCACTATCTTGTTCCAAAAGAGTTTGTTTTGTATAGCGATAATCAAGCTTTACAATTCATAACTAGACAGGAGAAATTAAACCAGAGACATGCCAAATGGATAGAGTTTATGAAAAATTTCAATTTTGACATTAAACATATCTTTGGTAATGCTAACAAGGTTGTTGATGCATTGAGTAGGAGATGTTTAATTCTGCAGGAACTTCAAGTGTAAACCTTGGGGTTTGAACACCTTAAGGAAATGTATCATGATGATCCAGATTTTAAGGAGGCATATGAAGAATGTGTGAATCCTGTTCTTAGAGACAGAAGTCAGTGGATAGAGTACCTGATTCAAGATGGGTTATTGTTCAAAGGGTGTCAGTTGTGCATACCAAAGTGCTCGATGAGAGAGAATTTGTTGAAGGAAAAGCATAATGGAGGTATAGCTAGACATTTCAACCATGACAAAATGTTTGCACAGTTGAACAGTTCATACTATTGGCCAGGTATGAGGGCAGAAGTAAATAATTTTGTGAACATATGTAAGATTTGCTAGTATGCAAAGGGAAAGAGACAAAATATTGGGTTGTATCAACCATTGCCTATTCCAGAGAGGCCTTGGGATGCAATAAGCATGGGTTTTGTGTTGGGATTACCAAGGACACAAAGGGGAATTGATTCCATATTTGTGGTAGTTGACATATTTTCAAAGATGGTACACTTTATCCCATTCCAGAAGACCAGTGATGTAACGCACGTTGCTAACTTGTTTTTCAAGGAAGTTGTGAGACTTCATGGGTTTCCCAGGAGTATTGTTTCAGACAGAGATACCAAGTTTGTTGATCATTTCTGGAGGACATTGTGGAAGAAACTAGGAACAAAACTATCCTTTAGTTCTACATACCACCCTCAAACAAATGGTCAAACTGAGGTGGTGAACTGTAGTTTAGGATATTTTCTGAGAAGTTTGGTCACTGAACATCATAGTTAGTGGGATCATATTCTAGCACAWGTAGAGTTTGCATACAATGACTCAGTGAACAGAAGTACCAGAAAGATCCCATTTCAGATAGTATATGGAATGAATCCAAGGGGAGTGTTAGAGTTAAGAGATCTRGAGCAGAGTGAATTCAGAAGTGTTGGAGCCAAAKAATYYRTTGTAGAAATGCAGGAGCTTCATAATCAKATCAAAGAGCARTTGTAGAGGAGTAGCAGCGAATATAAATGCAGAGYTGATCAACATAGGAGGAAAATTCAATTTGAATTTGGAGATCAAGTTMTAGTRCATCTTAGGAAGGAGAGGTTCCCCAGAGGAACATATAATAAACTGAAGTTGATGAAGATAGGACCGTGCAAGATCCTAAGAAAAATTGATGAGAATGATTATGAGATAAAGTTGCCAGAAGATGTGGGTATATCGCCCATATTCAACGTTTCATACATGTATCCTTATAGGGAAGTTGGAGCCAGAGGATCAAAATATCGAAAGGATATTCAGTGGAAAGAGTGGATGCCTGTAGCAGAGAAGTCACAGATGAAGAAGATCATAGATCGACGAATTGGTAAGAACACCAGGAGGAAAACATATTTTGAGTATTTGGTAAAATGGAAAGGATGCCTAATAGAAGATGTCATTTGGGTAAACAAAGAGGATATCCAGAAGCATGGAAAGTCAGTGCAGGAGCTCATGGACAGGAGTCCATGAATTTTTAGCCAGAGGAGTATGATGCGGGAGAATCTCCATCAAAGCGCGAGTGGAGGACAACTAAGTGCCTAGCGCGCATTTTGAAGAAATATTTTTGAATTAAAGAAGGTGTATCACGCAAATGTTCTAAAGGGATTGAAATTTATGAGCATATTTAATGTTTTGGAGCTGGATGATTGCATGAGATTATTGGTGAATGTATTTTCTTTTAATGAAGTTGTTTGCAGTACAAATTCAATGTGTTTGATCTTATCTGTCTATCAAAAATATTTATTGTAATAAATTCTAAGTAGTTGAAAGCTTTTATTTCGATAGGATAGCTCTAGATTAGTTGAAGGGAAAGGCTCGAAGAGCCCCCCTTGTATAAAGCTTTGTATTGTTTCCTAGAAGAGGACGCTAAAGTTGTTGGCATTCTAGCTATTGATAGTTGTTTCCATTGTAGCTAAGAGTTGTTGGAGCTTATCAGAGTATATGAACACATGCATATTTCCAGTTGAATGAATACAACAGAGATGCATTATTCCAAATTCCTCGTGTTGCAGTTATTGTGTCTATCTGAATGAATGAATGGTAGGMTTTTTGTTTACTTGTAATTCTCTATTATTCACTCATTCTTGTGTTTATGAATGCATTTACATGGTTGAATGTATGAATCTGTGAATATTTAGATAAGTTTCAATTGTTTCTCTTATACGAGAAAGTGTGAGTGTGCATATTGTTCGCAAGGTGTGCGTTGACAGAATCTATTTCAACTCATAAGCTCAGAAGAGATAATGCAAACTTTATAGGTGCAAAGAGTGCATAGCGTCTGCAAGTTGTGCATGATAGAGTCTTCTTTGACTCAAAAAGTTATAGAGAGATAACTTGAAGGTGTGTGTAGAGTCGATACTTGGCTAAGTATCGAGAAGTCATTCTGAAGAAGTTCAGAGTGTTGGGAAGAAGAAATCCCAAGGAAGATAACTTCGAGCTTTGCATGCAGAGAGTGCATATTTTCTGCAAGGAGTGCGCTAAAGAATCTTTTGACTTGGAATCTCAGGAGGAGTAGTGAAAACCATCCACATAGAAGCTAAGTTGTGGAGGAGAACCTATTGCAAGACGTGCACAGGTTGAAATTCGACTAAGTGTCGAAGAGAGCATTCTAAGGAGGTAAAAGTTCGAGGAAGAACAAGCTCAGGAGGAAGAGTGACGAGAAATATTCAAAGGAAGGAGTCCTTTAAGGTTTCCCAAAATTAACGAGAAAGATCCACCCAGGAGGGATCGGAATCATTCCAGACCGTTATATCTGTGAGAGTTGCATGGAGTTTAGCCATGAAGCAATTCAACACTTCGGAGTTCAGAGTGTTGAGAAGTGTTGAGAAGCGGGATCGTCAAAGGCGCAAAGTTGCAAAGTGAATCCTAACCGTTGGTTGCGAGGAGACACGTGGCAAGGGAGTAGAAAATCTAGGAGATAGAGGTATGGAGGAGTTGAGTGTAGAGTAGGTGAATAGTCACAAAGTCATGAAACCTGAAGTACAAATGGACTGTTAGATCCAGAAGGACACGCATTAGAGATCCGCAAATTTGGAGGAAAGTGTTTAGAAAAGAACCAAAGACGGAAGTCGCGATATTTTTGAAGCCCGAAGTTACGAAGAGCTGACCCACGGTCACATCTCGTAGTCACATAAGATAAAGAGTCTAGCGCGGGGCTAGCACTCACAAGATTGGTGTTGCCAAGGCGTAAGAGAGTAGGGTTGCAGGTAACTAGAACCTGCAGGTAACATCAAAGGGACCTATGTGTATTAATTGTCCAGGGTCTGTTGAAGGCCCAAAGAGCCATTTCGGTTCAAGTAAATTGAAGATCCAAGACCGAGAGGTTGCAGAATCCCTAGGAGGGTAGGGGCTTGCACCAAAATATAGGCCATATTATTGTGGGGAGTCTGGGTCATGATTCAAATAACTCAACTGAGCTATGTGGCCTTCTCCGAGGAGTTCAATTATCCTCTCAAATAGGTTATAAGAAACTCATTGTGGAAGGGGACTCTCATATTATTATCTCATTGTTGACCAATATTTTGAATGGTTCATATCCTACTAAGATTTATCCCANCTATGTGGCCTTCTCCGAGGAGTTCAATTATCCTCTCAAATAGGTTATAAGAAACTCATTGTGGAAGGGGACTCTCATATTATTATCTCATTGTTGACCAATATTTTGAATGGTTCATATCCTACTAAGATTTATCCCAACTATAGGCTCCTCAACAATCTGAAACTCCTCAAATATTTAATATTGTCTGACCTTGTTCTCATCCCCTCTCATGTTTGGAGAGAAGCAGACAAGATAGTAGATAAATTGGCAAATGTTGGGGTCAACAATGAGGAGCAAGATGTATTTTTGGAAGCCAATCATCAACCTGCTCCTCCCTTAATCCTAGAATGCATAGAAATGGTTATGTTGGATTGCAATTCCCTGGATGGGGTGCCACCTTTCCCACCATGCAATTAATCCAGATGGATTGTTGTGCAGCCAACAAACACGTGGCTCTCCACTCAAGGCTAGTCGTGAATGTAGACTTCACCTTCTAAGGTCACTTGCTCATGTGAACCTTAATGTTTTGGGTCTTATCATCAATGAGCTCTGTAAGTTCTAGTAATGTATATGTTGATGGTGTTTATGACAGAGTAATGATGACTTTAATGGTTTGGGACCTCTGAATAGCTTCATTAATCATTTATTTGGAATTTCTCATGCTCTTACCTATCATTTTGGGTGGAAACTCTATGTTCCACTTTATTACCACCCGCAAAATTATAGTCTCATGTTTCTTCTGGTCCTCCCTTAATAATGTGTTGCATTCCTTCCTTCCTTGTATCGTGCCTCACAAAAGAGGTAAAGTCCAAAGAGGGACAAGAACCTTCCATAGTTTATCAAGTCGACGTCGCTCTCCTTCACCTTCTTCCAGTGTCTTTGGTTTGTCCCACTAGACTTTGTTCCCAGTGGAAAAGAACATGGATTCATCAACCATTCCTCTGGAGGAAGAGAATTGGGGATATGTGATTATAGAGGAGTTACCCTCGACTCAAAATCAGGAAAATTAGAATATCCCAGTTTCACCTTTTGACAACAGCGTCTAACCAGAGGATTTTACTTCTTTGAACAAAAGGAATGATATGGGTAATATGTCTCAAGCTCTAGAGGAGATTGACAATGGGAATGAAGCATAGAATACTCCCATACGACTTTCATATGAACAAGTTCATTTGATTGTTGACCTACGATGAGACATGGAGGAACAACAATTCAATCAAGAGATGATGGAACATAAATTAACAGAGCTATATGAATCTCTTTTAGGTCTGCAGTCATGCCAACAATGTCCAAAATGTCATCATCAACGCTCCTTTTCTCCAGTTTGGCTAGAATCTCCTTAACGCGATAACACCAGTGCTCCTACCAGCGTTTGATCAATCCTCCCAGCTATGTTTTTATTTTATTTTCTTATCTTAGTTTATCTAGTTTTCAGATATCGTCTGCATCTAGGCTTGCTCTGTAGACAATATAGTAGTATTGGCAATGTCAATTTTGGCTTAGAGGGAAAACTTTTGAAGACTTTTGAGATCTAGTGTTGGAGGTGGTTTCCATTTATGATAGCTTCGACACTAGATAAACTATTATGTACATGAAATCCAGTTCAATGAAAGTAATATAAATCTCTAACTTCAAAAAAATAAAAATAAATAAAAAATCAATTTAAAATAAATTAAATTCACTTAAAATTTTTAAATAATTAATATAAAAGTTTTACACAAATTAACGTGCATGAATTAATGATATATAAGTAATTAGTATAAAAAATTTACACAAATTAACCTGAATTAATAATGTTGAGTAAAAGTGTGTAGCTTCGAATCCTCTTAATGCATAATATCTCTCATGCTTATTAAATGGATAACTTATTGTCAAATATTTGTATCATTCAAAAAAATTGGGATAGATTTCTCTCATATATAACTTACTCTTACTCTTATATTATGAGGTTTATTCTCTCATATATAACTTACTCTTACTCTTATATTATGAGGTGTATTTCATTATAGACACACGGTTGAAATAAATTTACATTATAAAGTATATTTCATTAAACACATGGGTTTATATGATGGAGTATGTTTTATTAAATACATGGTATATTTTATTAAAGATACAAGGTTAAAATGAATTTATATTATGAGAATTTATATTATAAGGTATATTTTATATTAAAGAGACGATATTTCATTAATGACGAGATAAATGAAATGAAATTATATTATAAGATACATTTCATTGAAAACAAAAATTTATTAAAATCTTTTATGATAAGTAAATTGACTATATATTTTTTTAATATTATGTAAGAATAAAAAATTATATTTTTATATATTTATGATATTATTTTTAAATATTAAATTTAATATATATATTTTTAATTAATATAAATCTATTTATAATAGAAAAAATTATCATAACTTAGTTGTTAAAAATGATAGAATAACTATTATTGAAAAATCATGCCACCTAGAATAATTTATTAATAATTTATTGATGGTTCTTAATATTATTAGAAAATCATACCACAATGATACCAAATGTCTCTAGATCTTGGATTGTTAACCTCTTTTCTTATGTCCAAACAAAAACAGTTTTAAATAATACTATGCCAGCTAGAATAATTTATTGATGGTTCTTAATATCATTAGAAAACCATACCACAATGATACCAAATGTTTCTAGATCTTGGATTGTTAACCTCTTTACTTATGTCCAAACAAAAACAGTTTCAAAAACAATTTTAAATGATATTTTAAAACCTTAAATCCATCTTAATTATATTTTATTCAATTTTTCTATAAATTAAAAAAAAATCAAAATCCAATGATGTAAATTCAACTTTTTTTTATAAATTTAAAAAAAAATCAAAATCCAATAAATTGTATAAAAAAGTAATTTATATAGTTTTATGAATGTATATTCCAGATTTTACCTTCAACTCTTCTATTTATTCAGATTTTGCTTCTACTTTTAAGCACTTATATGTTGTAACCTACGGTTAGCTAATTACTTCAAAGAGAAAAGAGACCCTTAATTATGATATTATAGGATGCTCGCTTACTTCCCCATGCCAATAAAATTGGCTCCAACTCGAGCCTCGTGGGATAAATATAGCTTCTGAAATTTACAGAGCGCTGCAACCAAAATGAAAGGTTACATATAGAAACTCATAACAATTGTTAGCTGCCACACAAAATAAAATGATATTACTTGCACAACACTATCCATGGATAGAGCCTAAATTGCAACAACCATAATGATATTCATCTAGAGTCACTTAATTCTGTACATGGCGGGAAAAGCTAAGTTTTCGAAGACACAGAATATCCCCGAGATGCCATGGCGTTCTTAGTTAATCACAAGCATGTTATTATATTGCTATGCAAACTACATCATAACGTAGACCACGCAATTTTTTTGGCGAAAGTAGGCTGCTTTTTCTGTTTCCTTTCTTAATTGAATTTAATATCCGCCACCAGGAGCTCCTCCATTGCCGCCACCGTTTCCAGAGCCGTAACCGGAACCAGAGCCAGAACCGTAGGCCGAAGCAGAACCACTTCCGTAGCCACTGCCGCTGCCATAACCACTGCCCGAACCAGACCCACTTCCGTAGCCACTGCCGCCGCCAGAACCACTGCCCGAACCAGACCCACTTCCGTAGCCGCTGCCAGAACCACTTCCATAACCATTGCCCGAACCAGACCCACTTCCGTAGCCGCTGCCAGAACCACTTCCATAACCATTGCCCGAACCAGAGCCACTTCCGTAGCCGCTACCGGAGCCGGAGCCGGCACCGTAGCCGTTGCCGTTGCCCGCTCCATTCCCACTCCCCGAGCCACTCCTATAGCCGCTTCCTGAACCACGACCTTGGCCACCTCCGTTGCCCGCACCTGAGCCCGCGTAAGAACCGGCGCCCGAAGCAGCTCCTGAACCGGAACCGGAGCCCGCGCCAGAACCTGAACCGGAACCGGAAGCCGAAGCCGAACCAGACCCGCTCCCGCTTCCGCTGGCGCTACCACTAGAACCACCCAGGCCCAAGCCCACGCCGATACCGACGCCGAAACCCAAACCTCCGCCGAGGTCCAAGCCCAGATTGCTTCGTACAACGCGGCTCTCAACGATAGCACAGGCAAACAGAAGAGCAGCCATGGCGATAAGAACGAAGAGTTTGTGGTTCGACATTGCTTCGTGAGAGAATCGCCACTACTGGTTTCCTTGTTTTATGAAATCTGTGTATGCAATCCAATTAGTAAAGCCAAGAGGCAATCCAATTAGCAATAGAATCTCTTATTTGAAGTCTGAGATGAGCAAGAGGCTTTTATAGAGTTGCGGTAGCGTCAAACAAATTTCTCTATGATACGTGGCAACTTCTGCAAATGTGATCTGGAGGCTTGCACTAAACCATAGTGGGGTCTGACAAGTACATACACAGACACGCAGATTGAATAAGCAGGAATGCATGGTGGTGGGGCTCTAGCAAAGTGAAGAAGATGAGATGAAAGGAGTTGTATATTTTGGTTGGGTGGGAGGGCGGAGAACTGTTTGTCAATGCCGGCCATGTTTCAAACGTGCAAGCAAAATCATTTGCCACTGTATTATAATGTCCTCCTCTAAACGCCGACAGACACCACTGGCTAGTTTTTCCTTCATTAGATAAGCCTAGAATGGACATCTGTCATTATTTCGTAATTTGCATTTCAAACGAGGACGTGGGCGTAGTCTTCTGGACCTTTTCAGTGGCGTTTTCTGGCCTCTTATTTGTGACTAAAGTCAAGATTTACCCTCTAGATGGGTGGGCATATCTTAGATCCATTATTTTTGTGAGTAATGCGATGACAAGATATATGAGCATCGTGCACCGCCCAGTGTGCGCTCTGCAATTATTGGAAAGATAAGGCCACTGTTATAATCCATGTTCGGAGAGATTGACGAGAGCTGCAAACAGATTCTATAATGTAAACTCTACATTTCCCAAGCTCATACAAAATTTTGAGACTCCTTTACACTTTTGCTTGTGTTATGATAATCTACTCAAAGCATGGAACATCCATGATAAGATTACAAACCTTACTTAAATATGTTGTACATTTATACACTTTCAGCGTTTTGCCGCAACACCAACAAAAAGATGAACAATCAAAGACTACCTTTTAACTTTAAATCTACGAAGAAATCATAAATTTATTTGTGTTTAAGTATTAGGGTTAAAATATATCTATATTTATTTATTATAATATTAATATTAATATTGTTATTATTTTTTAATTTCAACTATTTTATTTTTTTGATTTGATGTATTAATATAAAAAAAATTATACATCAAATTATGTAAATTTATTTAGTTTTTTTGTTTGCTAGTTGAATTTTTTTGTTCTAGCTAGAGACTTCAATTTATTCAGTTAATGAAATAATTGAATATATAAAAAAATAAAACAACAAACTTATTATATATATATATAATAGATTTGTAAATTCATTTCATTTCATAATTATTTATTGAGATAAATGTTTCAAGATCACTATAGTTTTGATGACTCGTGAGGTTAGGAAGGTCTGTATTGTGACAAATATTTTGAAATTGTGATTTAATTTGGGTGTATAGAGGGCACTCTACCACAAATTGTTTTTCATGTCTAACCCTCTTAGTGCCATAAAGATGGGGTGTTTTAGAAATTGTTCAACTTCCAATTTAGCTACGTAAGTGGTCCAAGTTAGTTCATATCTTAGAAATGATGATTTTCTATTTTGCCCTAGTTAGAACCTAAAGACAATTTTGATTTTCTAGATTAGGATTGATCCCTTCTTTATAGTATCTTAACTTCCTTTAATCTTGTAATACTTTATCACACCATAAATTCTTTTTAAATTTAAATAGTGTCTTGATGTCATTCTTAGTGACCAATAATTTTGAATAGATTTTAAAGTAATTTATAAAACTTCTTGTTGTCCATATTATTTTTCTTGTTTTTATATAATATTACAATTATATATATAACACTAATAATATAATAATTAAAATAATAATATAGTAATTAAAATATGTTTTACAAGTAATCCATATAAATTAAAATAAAAATATTTTTCATTAAAAATTAAATATATTAAATTTTCATTAATTATAAACATTTTAAATAAATAAAAATTTAAATACCTTTTAATTTTTAATTTGTTTTTTTAAATAAGTTAGTCTGTAATAAAGTCAAAATTAAAGTGATTGTACGATCACATTCATTAGTCCGTGCCTTGGCACTCTAAGATTCACCCATACTCAAAGATTCACTTTTTCATCAACATGTTTTGACATGGTATGAGCTCTTTCTTATTTTTGAAAATGTGTTGAAAGTTTTCTAAAATTGTTATAGTTTTTTTTTAATAGTTTTAAATGTTTGTATTATTTTTATGAGAAAAGTCTTTGAAGAGAAGAATATTATTTATTATAATAATGGTATGAACATTTTTATATTTTTGAAAATGGTTAAAAAAAAAATTGTTACTTCACTAAAATTGTTAATTGTAATTTTTTTAAATAGTTTTAAAAGTTTAAATTATTTTTTATGAA
>SNQJ01S0037403.1:21282-47518 GCA_010110895.2 Picea sitchensis
GTATGAGCACTTTTATTACTTTTAACCACAATATATAATGTTGAGCAATTTATCATTAACATTCAATATATCATCAGTAGTATAAACATACGAAGCATCTCATCAACAATATCACATTAGATACATAGTACACCAAAATTTATGTGGAAACCCAAATGAGAGAAAACCACAAAATGTTTTTCATATATATATATATCAAAGAAATACCTTCATTGGAAGCACCAAATTCCATTTTTCCAGTTGCAACTAGAAGGAGGCTACGGCCCCTTGAATCCTATGGCTTCAACCAAAAGGAGGCTACAACCCCCTAATTTTCCAGGATCCAACCTGAAGGAAGCTCCAACACCCTATGTTCTACAACACCAACTGAAAGGAGGCTACAACCCCCTTTCATTTCCCTGTCCTTCCACCATGAAATATAAGTGTATACCAATTTTCACTACCGTAATCACTACCATTTTCAAATTGACATTGTCACTGACACTGTCTCTGTCACTGTCTTTGTCTCATCATCTATAATTGATCATCAACTGTGTACCACTATATATGCATCAATCATGAACAATAAGATATACCACAATGATAAGTATCCAATCATGTACCATATGTCAACAATGAATACAACCTATACCATATCATCAATAAAGTATAGACTTGTACCATGTCATCAATGAAGTGCCTCAAAGAACCAATGCATGTCCCTCATGCATATGCCACCATACATCAAGTGTATACCTCAACCATGTGTAACCATCTCAAAGTTATGGACCATAAAAACCATGTCATAGACAAAACCAGATACAAGGGTTCTCCTCACTCAACCATGTAGCCAATATGTACCTCAATCATGTGCCAATACCAAACATTCCAAGTATGCCTCAAGCATACACCAAATCATAACCAAGCATAAACTTCACAACAAGCAAAAAAACATACTAGTACCTCTGTAGATGACCTGAAACAATGAAATGATGACATGTAACCTTCCTTCTGACTTCAGGGACCTAGTACAAGAATCTACCAATATTTCATGAGCTTTTCACATATCCATGACTTCCTCTTTCACTACCCACAGATATCCACACTTTTATTCACTACAACCTACGTAAATCTATGCGCTTTTGACATGTAACTCGCAGATACCTTAGAAACTTAGTTAATCACATTTTCCTCCGAGACTTGAACCTTCGACCTTCCTTCACAATTTCAGACTTGCTACCTCAGATTCACTAATAGACCAAAATTTCTTCACATAATAGATATTTAATACAGTTGTGTGCGAGAGCACTTATGGGAGACTCCTTGATGTGTATTTATACTTTTTCTACGTAAATTATTTCCTTACTTTAGGGGTTTATTGTTACAACCACTTCACCCTTTCATTAATTGAATTGTAACCAACTAGGGGCTTCTTTACCATTCTTCGGGGCATCCAACTTTGTAAGGTCATAACTCCTCAACCATGAGGAATTACATGGCGTACAACATATCACTGGAAACGAAATGACTAGGAGTATCCATATATGACTATCTTACCTGCATTTACACTATCCTTCAATTCCATATTCCTTAACCAAATTTGGGTACCATAACCATGTCGTCGAGGCTTATTCAAGGGTTGACATCAATGACAACCAAACTTTCAACACTTGTCAACTACTACTAAGATATGTTATATGAGACCACCCCTAATCGATCATTGGCCATTGGTAAAATAACTCTACATATTTCGGCTATGATTACAAGGGAAAAAAATGAAGCTCTTACAAGACCAATTCACAACATTTAGAGAAAGTTTCTTTGGATGGGTCATAAAGAATTCCACAAGTCCACACACGGGATAAATATTCCCAACAACTGTCTTACTAGGAGAGAATGCCCCACAAGCCTAACACCTTACTTCTTCTACCCAAACCACTAAGTATTTATTGGGTAATAGACAACTCTAGCTTCTACTCACACTCTCCAGCCCAGGTATGGGTGATGGATGCAAGGATGAGTGAAAACAAATGGTAAGAATGATGAATGATTAGGACATAATGAGAATTACACTAAGTTATCCTCATTGTATTGCATGTTCCTACCTTGACACTTGTCACTCCAGGAAATGTCTTTGGCTCCACTTGGTAATTCGTTCCTCTCACTTGGGAACTTATGATAAAATTATAACATAAATCTTATGACTTAGGAATAATATTATTCTTTTCCTTGGCTTAATCCCCTATGACTTAGCCCCTTTTCATTATCCCTCTTTCCCTCTTGTGGAGTCCTATCCCCCCATACACTTTTGTATGAATTGGTCCGCAATAGTGATGTATTTTATTAATAAAACCCAATGTGATTACATAGTACATTTTGTTAATCTCACTAGCCTAATCACATAGGAATTATGGCCTCAAAATATATGAATATATACAAAGGCACTCTTTCCCAAAACATACCAACTNGCAATAGTGATGTATTTTATTAATAAAACCCAATGTGATTACATAGTACATTTTGTTAATCTCACTAGCCTAATCACATAGGAATTATGGCCTCAAAATATATGAATATATACAAAGGCACTCTTTCCCAAAACATACCAACTCACTGTCCTATAAAACATGTGTACATTTACAACTTGGGGTTCATCCAAGGGGTATTACATTCCCCTTCCCATTATTTATTCATTGTCCTCAGTGCATTATATACACTTGTACAATAAAAAATTTGCAAAAAGATGTGAGTATTCTTCCTGCATGGCATCCTCATGTTCCCAGATTGCACCCTCGAGAACATAACATGTCCATTAGACCTTTACCATTACTATTGCGTGATTCTAGAGTATCTTAACTTTCCATTCCAATATGAACATCGGTTGAACTCGAAAGTCTCCTTATTGCTCCACTTGAATCACATTCCAATCAATTACATGATTAGCATAATGACCATACTTTTTAAGAAAAGACACATGAAACACATTATGGGTTCATTTTGAGTTGAATGCCCTTAAGAATTATTCTTGAAGAATGGTGTCTTGTTCCCCTTCTTCCTCTTCTCCATTTTACCCTTCTTCTTTTCTTCCCACTGTATTCCTTGGTGGGTGATGATGTTGTCTACCAAAACTCCCAGATTCCCCTCTTCTGGAATGAGATCTATGATTGCTTGACTTGCTTGATTATATCTCTTTGTCCATTTTCTTCTTTATTTTGTCCAAGCTCTAAAACAACTTGATGTTGAATCAATTTTGTTGCTCCTTAGATTTCATAATCCTCTCATTATCATCTTTATAGCTCTAAACATCTCTTTGCATACTTTTTATAGTCTCTACCAAATTCATGCTTTCCTCCTTTCCTTCTCCATGCCCATTTGATCATGTCCCAACATTACCCATGTTGACATACAACCCCATTAATTCATCTTCATGGATGTAAGTTATCTGTGCATATTTCATATTCTATATGTTCCTTAATTCTACAAAATTTGCATGCAATAGGATTTGTTAGACAAAATAATTCAACAAATCTATTAAATTATGCAAAATTATTCCCCTTTAAGTGCACTCTTCATCTGGTGAACTTAATTCCAAACATCCAATATTTTGGAATTTTCATATAAGCCCAATTGATTTTCCTCATGCTCATATTTTTGGAAATCTAACCAAGTTTCACCTTCATCCAACATCTAGGTTGTTATTGTTACGGCCTACTGAACTTTTGACTATTTTCCCTTTTTTCAATGAATGCTACATGATTCTTCCCTCTCATCTAGTACACTTTTAGGTAATCATATTTACAATATGGATCCACTGATTAAATTTTATTATTCATTATATTTCCATATACTACTCCTATGCCCCAAACCAACTTTTGGGTGAGTTATTCCCTCCAGAAGTAAATTGGTACTGAAATTTACCTTGTACAGTTTCAGCTATAACTTTTTCATATGAGCTCTATTTTGAAAATGGTTTAGCTCATTGGAAATCTCTCTTTGAGTTATTTCATTTAATTTGTAGAGACTTTGTTTGATTCCTATGACACTTATAGTCTCAAAAATTAAAACTCCTAAAAATGCTTCTTAGGAACTCAAAACTGTCTTGCAAGATTATGACCTTAAAAATATATAAAATTTTCGTATAAAATCAGTAATTTTCTACTATAATAGACTGCCAAATCAATTTTTTCTTCGTTTTAGAAACCTTTTCATGCACCAGTTTTGTGTTATACACCCTTATTCATCATGTGCAAGTTCTACCAGCGTAATGCCAAAATGTAGTGCATGCACCGCGCACCCATAATCAGTGCACACAAATTTTACACTGCACACAAATATCTAGTGCATACAAATTTTTGTGCCACACACTAATGTTTAGTGTGGACACATTTTTATATTTTGAACTAATATCTAGTGCACAAAACTTATGCACCACGCACCAACATCTAGTGCACACAACTTCGACACCACACACCCACATCCAATGTGCCCGACTTCGACACCGCACACCAAAATCCAGTGCGTGTGAATTCTGCGCCACACACCAACATCCAATGTGCGAAACTTTGACACCACGCACCAACATCCAATGTGCACGAATTTTGTGTCACACACCGATATTTTGTGCGCATCACAAGCTCCACACCACACATCACCAATGTTCATTGCACTCACACTGTGCACCACCTATTCCACTTCCACGCAGCATGATTATTTAATGTGCATGCACTGCGCACCAACATTATGCGCACACCAACAATTATGTGCACATCACATTGCCAGTATTCAATACGCACACCCTATGCACAAATGTTATGCATGCCAAAAGCTTTGCACTGCGTGATTCCAAACTTTAGTGTCCACACTCATTGCACCAATATTTTCCTTGCATTACCCTCTCTACACTGTGCAATGCCAAAATTTAGTGCACACACCCATGCACCAATAGTTTTCGTGCATTTCCACCGCTTAGCACACACAAATATTTTTGGCGCTTAGCTAATTTTTCCATAATTCTGACTCACAACTGTCACAAGCATCATGAAAATTCCCAACTAGACAAATTCATGTTGATCTCTAGCCCATACAAGTCTGGTATTGAAACAGAAGCTCTGATACCACAATGTAACGCACCCTATTACCGAAAAACCCAAAAATCTTCTAAAAAATGACAAGGTAACATACCCAACCCAAGTTGAGTCATGCTACATAAATTTTCTTCTATGAAATTGTAATGTCCCTAATATGAATCCCATTTGTAGTTGCACATATAGGCTGGTGAGTCATTTTGGTTTTTCACGCCCCTGAGTAGTGCGTGATGTAATTGTCCATATAGGTTGGTGAGCCATTGGAAACAAGTGTAAATGTAATGAACCTATAGTCTAGTGAACCGTTTTGGTTTTGCATGCACCTGAGTAGTGTGTGAGGTTTGTAACCAAATAAAAACGTGTGCACATTCCATCGTGTTGTGCATATCTGCGCTAGTGTGTGTGGATTGTGCATCAAGGGAGGGTGTGCATATTACAAAATGTTGTGTGCACTCAAGAAAGTGTGTGAGAATGACTATAATGTTTGTATATATATATATATATATATATATATATATGTCTTTGTGTGTGTGTGTGTAGGTATGTATGTATGTATATGTTTTGAGGTTGGGGAGCCTGTAAGATTATTGGGCTAATGCACTGAGGCACAAATAGGCCAATGTACCTATTCTTTTAAAGTGTATCACACTCAATTTATTAATATATTACATCATTGCGTGCAGACAAACTCGGACGAAAAGAGAGGGGGGGGTGAACTCCACCGAAAAAGCGAAAAAGGGGGAATAATTTAATAATATTTTTGAAAAGTGTAACCTTATAGATATATTATTTATCCTAAATTCTCGAGGAATGGGAACCAATCACCAAGTGTCTAAAGTTATCTTCGAAGGTGACGAGTGTCCAGTTGAAGGCATTCAATATATATTTTTGGCCTTACTGTAATTCGAGGAGGGATCCATTATTTTCTTCCATTTAAAGGAACATAGGTTAGTATTTTGTTGTAATTATGTTAATGGCTTAACCCCATGCTTGGGAAAAGCTTCATAGGATTGAAGAAGTGGGTTTTCAAGATCATATTTTTACCAAGAGACGGGTTGTCAGGCCCATGCGAAATCTCTCCAAGTGAGAGATTGACTGGGAATTGTTCCATGGTGCGTTGGGAATTAGTTGTAGTTCCTTAATACTTCCTGATCCAACCAGTTGTTGAAGCCTTGGAAGGGAAGTGGGGTAGTTGAAGGACTGTTGAGAAGAGAAGGGGCACACTTCCTAGGGTGGGACAAGCATGTGGGGAATGAGGGAATGTACACTAGATGTAGTAGTCAACACCTTGGATTAATCAATTTCATTGTTTATTCAACAATAGTTTAGCATTGGGAACCCTTTTCCCTGGTGGCTTTGAAAACCCAGCTCGGGGGTGACCTGTTACTGAAATATTATGAGCAACAACATCTATGGATGGGAGGAATGTTTGAGTCACACGCGTAGTTGGTGACTTTTTATAAAAGATAAGTGTTCTTATGTGCTTATTTATTTATATTTGTTAAGGTCTATTAATTGCATGATGTTGTATATGAATAATGGTTGTTATTATGTCAACGTTGTCTATTTTATAAGTGTGATGTGATTATTTAGCATGGTATTCATATATGTTGATTAGGCTAGTTGATAAGTAACTTATGTTAAAATAGACTTGGTAAATGGTCAAGAATTTCTTGAGTGAGGCTAGAAGTACCGTGCACATGGAAAGTGGTATGTGTGCGCAAGTGACTGGATTTGTTATGTGCATGGAAAAGTAGTCTATACACACATGAAAGCCTTTTGGAAAGTAGTCTGTGTGCGCATGTGACTAGATTTGTTATGTTCCTTTTCAAAAAATTTATGTCTTAGAGGCCTAATCACACAATTTGGGGCCATGGAAAGACAAGTCTGCAATGAGAAGAATTCAAATCCAAAATGGACTCGACATTCTCGAATGGGGTCACTCGTCTTTTCAAACTTTTTCTATCTCATAGTCCTAATCTCATTCTCCATGACTTGGTCTGCAATAGTGATGTATTTTATTAATAAAATCGAGTGTGATTACATAATAAATTTTGTTAATCTCACTAGCCTAATCACACAAGCACTCTCGCCTCAAAATATATCCATATATACAAAGGCACTCTAGCCCAAAACATCTCGACTCACCAACCTATAAAACATATGTACATTTACAACTTGGGGTTCATCCTGGGGGTATTACACAACACACTGGAAGCTAGGGAGTTGTGGATTTTTGGAAGAACTCATCTCCTCCTTGTCCATGAAAGGAATGGAAATTAACACACAGTGACTCCAACTTACCAGCAGATTGCAATTTGGGGCCATGGAAAGACAAGTTTCCTCTGAGAAGAATTCAAATCCAAAATGGACCGGACATTCTCTAATGGGGTCACTCGCCTTTTCAATTTTTTCTATCTTATAGGCCTATGGTCTGAAGGCTCAACTTCATCTTCAGCCTAAAGAAAAAATATGGAGTGTCATTTGGGATTCTATCCTTTGGCCAAAGGTTAGTATCTTCCTCTTCCTTCTGATCCAAAATCATGTTCTTACTTGGGACAATCTCAGAAAGTGGGGATTCATTGGACCCTAAACTTTCCCTCTCTACTCCCAGCAAGATGAAACCATGGAACACCTCCTTAATCAATGTTCCTTTAGTTTGTTCATTTGGGATCAGGTCTCCTAGACCATGCGAAAAACCAACATGCGGATTGAAAATATCATTAACTCCATTGAAAGCTAGCAAACCTCTACATTAAAAAACTCAATTCTCAACAAACTTTGGAAATTCCTCCCTAGATTCGTGGTTTGGAAAATTTGGAAGGAAAGGAACAAAATAAATTTTTACTCCAAGAAATCTTCGGACTCTTATGTGTGGTCCAAAATCCATGAAAACATGAAGGAAACTATCAGGTCTCAGCAATGGTCTGAAGATGATCTTTGTTTTGAGCCCAATGAACACGATGTTCTCTCTAATTGGCATCTAAATCTCAAACAAGTTTAGAACTACATCATATCTCACTCCATTTCTATGCACAGTCCTGCCTCATGGAAAAATCCCCTGATTGTATTCCACAAAATGAATTTCGATGGTGCTTCCAAAGGGAATCCTAGGCCAATGGGATTTAGTGCATTATTTAGAGATGACAATGGAAATATGATGCAGGAGCATCGCCAACAAATTGCGAGTGGAGGACAACTAAGTGCATAGCACGCATTTTGAAGAAATAATTTTGAATTAAAGAATGTGTATCACGCAAATGTTCTGAAGGGATTGAAATTTATGAGTATCTTTAATTTTTTGGAGCTAGATGATCGCATGAGATCATTGGAGAATGTATTTTCTTTTAATGAAGTTGTGTGCAGTACAGATTCGATGTGTTTGATATTATCTGTCTGTCACAAATATTCACTGTAATAAATTCTAAGTAGTTGAAATATTTTATTTCGATATGATAGCTCTAGAGTAGTTAGTGGGAAAGGCTCGAACAACCCCTCTTGTATAAAGCTTTGTATTGTTGCCCAGAAGATGTTGTTGAATCTATTGTATAGGTTGTTGAAGTTGTTGGCATTCTAGCTATTGATATTTGTTTCCATTGTAGCTAAGAGTTGTTGGAGCTTATCAAAGTATATGAACACATGTATATTTCCAGTTGAATGAATATAACAGAGAAGCATTGTTCCAAATGGTTGGTGTTGTAGTTAATGTGTCTATCTCAATGAATGAATGGTAGGCTTTTTGTTTACCTATAATTCTCTATTATTCACTCATTCTTGTGTTTATGAATGCATTTACATGGTTGAATGTATGAATCTGTGAATATTTAGATAAGTTTCAATTGTTTCTCTTCTATGAGCAAGTGCAAGTGTGCATAGTGTTCGCAAGGTGTGCATTGACAGAGTTTATTTCGACTCAGAAGCTCATAAGAGATAACATGAAATTTATAGGTGAAAAGAGTGCATAGCATCCGCAAGGTGTGCGTGACAGATTCTGATTTGACTTAGAAATTTCTGGAGAGATAGCTTGAAGGTGTGTGCAGAGTCGATACTTGGCTAAGTATCAAGAAGTCATTTTGAAGAAGTTCAGAGTGTTGGGAAGAAGAAAGCCCAAGGAAGATAACTTGGAGCTTTGCATGAAGAGAGTGCATATTGTCCACAAGGAGTGCACAACAAAATATTCTGACTTGGAAGATTAGGAGGAGTAGAGAAAACTATCCATAGAGAAGCTAAGTTGTGGAGGAGAACCTATTGCAAGGCGTGCACAAGCTGAAATTAGACTAAGTGTAGAAGAGAGCACTCTAAGGAGGCAAAAGTTTGAGGAAGAAAAAGCTCAGGAGGAAGAGTGGCGAGAAATATTCAAAGGAAGGAATCCTTTAAGGTTTCCCAAAATTAACGAGCAATATCCGCCCATGAAGGATCATAATCATTCCAAACCGTTAGATCTGGGAAAGTTGCATGGAGTTTAGCTGTGAAGAAATTCAGCACTTTGTCATTTCGATTGTTGAGAAGTGTTGAGAAGTGGGATTGTCGAAGGCGTGAAGTCGCTAAGTTGTGAAGCGAATCCTAACCATTGGTTGCAAGGAGACACATGGCAGCGAATTAGAAAATCTGGGAGATAGAGGTCTGGAGGAGTTGAGTGTGGAGTAGGTGAATATTTGTGAAGTCGCAAAACCCAAAGTACAGCTGGACTGTTAGATCTAGGAGGACACATGGCAGAGATCCGCTAATTCAATGGAAAGTGTTTTGGAAATAACCAAAGACGGAAGTCGCAATATTTCTGAAACCCGAAGTTACGAAGAGCTAACCCACGGTCACAACCTGTGGTCACATAGGAGAAAGAGTCTAGCGCGGGGCTAGCAATCGCGAGATTAGTGTTGCCAAGGAACCAGAGAGCAGGGTTGTGGGTAACTAGAACCTAAAGGTAACATCAAAGGGACCTGTGTGTATTAATTGTTCAGGGTCTATTGAAGGCTCGAAGAGCCAATTCGGTTCAAGTAAATTGAATATCCAAGACCAGGAGGTCGCATAATCCCCAGGAGGGTATGGGGGCTACACCAAGTGGTATCAGAGACCACATAAATGATTTTTGTAGGAAAAGGAGACAAAGGAGTAGGATGATATCATCGAGTGGTATCGAATACATCGACACAATGTCACCTAGGAGATGTGCGGAGCCACCTGTAGAAAATAGAGCTATGGAAAGGGAAATGAGAGAACTGCGAGAAAGATTGGATGCCATGGAAACAACACAAAGGATAGCACCTGACGTTGGAGACATCAGTGATGTAAAGAATGAGGAAGTGGAAGTCGAAGAAGATGTAGCGGAGGATGTTGTGGAAGAACGCTTGTTGAAATCGGTTGTTAACTTGCGAGCTAGAGAGGAGATAGACATCCCAATGTATGAAGGTAATTTGGACATCTAAGAATTTCTTTATTGGATATGAGCAATGGACAAGTATTTCGACTATGAAGACGTCAATGAGGAGAAAAAGGAGAAAAATGTTGTCACTAGGTTAAAAGGACATGCAACATTATGGTGGGATGAACTACAGGCTGACAAAAAAAACAAAGGAAAACAAAAGATTAAGAGTCGGGATAGAATGGTAGCCAAGCTAGAGGATAAATTCATACCTAAGGACTACTAGATAAATTTGTTCAGGAGATTGCAGAAACTGAGGCATAATGAAATGACAGTCAAAGAGTACACAGAGGAGTTCTATAGACTGAACATCAAGGATGGACAAAGAGAGAGAGATGAAGAAAAAATTTCCAGATATATAAAATACCCGATGTATGAAATTTAGGACGAAATCAGCATGATGATAGTAAGGACAGTGGAGGACTCTTATCCGATTGCGCTAAAAGAAGAAGAGAAGTTGGCCAGAAAGCATAGTCAACAAAGAAGAGGAAGAATTCCAAACAGAGGCAAGGTAATTGCCCATAACAAGGCACATAAACCCAAAGGTGAGATTGAGAAACCACAAAGTCACTCTGAAAGAGGAGGAAGTTCCTAAGGGAGACAAAGTGATGGTAGAAACTATTTTCCTCGATGAAGAGGAAGAGGCAGAGGAGGAGAGGTAAGGTGTTATGCTTGTGGAAAGACATGACACATGTCTTGGGAATGCCCTAAGAGAAAGAAAGAAGGAGGTGAAGCTCACATTTCGGAAGCACAAAAGAGAGATGTTGAAGCAGAAGGCGCAGAAGATGGGATATATTTAATGATGAAGAAATTTCTTTTAAAGCTAAAGCCAGAGATTGAAAAGTCAGTGCAGAGGAACAGTTTTTTTCAAAACAGCTTGCAAGACTAAATATAGAGCTTGCAAGGTGATAATTGACACTGGGAGCACTGATAATTTAGTATCCATAGATATGGTGGAGAAATTGGAGCTGGAGACAACTTCACATCTGACATCATATAAAGTCTCATGGATGTAGAAAGGTCATCAAGTAACAGTAACTAAACAATGCCTTGTTGAATTTAAAATAGGAGGATATAGATATGAGATTCTGTGTGATGTGATTCCCATGGATGTATGTCATGTTTTGTTGGGAAGACCATGGAAGTATGACAGAAATTCCATTCATGATGGGAGAAATAATACTTATACTTTGGAGAAGAATGGTAGGACACACATGTTTTTTCCAATTGAGGAAAAGAAAGTGAAGGAAGAAGCCAACACAAGAATACTTCTCATGAGTGGGAAGGAACTCCCGAGTGAAGTTAAGAAGGAACAGTAGATGCGGTTTGTTGTAGTGAGGAAGACGAAAGTTATCCTTACAAGTAATTCTATGGAGGATCTTCCTGAGGAAGTTCAGGAGATGTTGGAGAATTTTGTTGACATAGTAGTGGATGAGTTGTCGAACTCATTGCCACCTATCGGAATTATTAGCCATCACATTGATCTAACACTAGGAGCGAGTCTGCCAAATAAAGCAGCATACATATTGACACCTCAAGAGAATGAGGAGGTAAAGAGGCAAGTTCAGGATTTATTAGACAAAGGTTTGGTCAAAGAAATCTTGAGTCCATGCACAATACCTACCGTGTTGAGACCGAAGAAGGATGTGTTAGCACTCTGTAAATCTGTTTGGCTGGAAGATAGACGACAGAGGTAACTATTTCAACCAACTTTAGGTTGGATTATAACCTTTCCAATGAGAGAGGGCTCTCTCAAACGTACAACTATCTGGGATATTCAAAATATTTGGCAATGCATGTGCAAAGGTCAGATTCCGCCATGATGTAAAATTTAAAGGTGGTGGGACAAATTAGAAGAGCAAGGTCATTGGGCAATGGGGTTTGTTCCTGAAAAAGTATGAAGAGTTATAAGCTATGTATTTCCAGAGGGAACAAAGGAAAAATAGGTATGACGTTCAGCCAAATAAGTAATATGAGATGGTGGAGGAGAGGAGAGGAAAGACTACTATCAACAAGGGGCATCTAATAGAAGGTGAATCTCTTCGTGAAGCATTAGAAGAGGAAACATGAGGTTTGGCTACTGCAAACAGATCATTAATCATGAGTGAAGTCTGAAACAATAACCAAAAATACATAAAAAGTATAATCGATATGAGAACGAGCACCAGCAAAAATGAATTCCTTCTATTACTTAAAGATTATTACTAGCAACGAAAACACATTCATGAATATGAAGGACAGGAAAACACATTGAACATCAACACCGTGATGAATCTCGACTATCTAAGAAAAACCTTATCTACTTATATTAAATTTCATAAGAATTTACAAAGTCCTCATGTTACGAGGGTAGGCCCCTCTCTGGTAAGTCCAACCCTTCATTTATCTTTGTAATAGTATATATAGATAAATTACATATGGAATTCAAAATGAATCATCTTCCCCAAGATTCCAAAAATAGACATTGGTCAAGGAAGGAGTAACGTATAACAACTGAACTCTTATTTTCTAGGGGACATTATAAACCAAAAATGACATATTTGAGATTTTTACCTTGAATGCCACTTGTCTGTATCATTACAAAACTCTCTGAAACATACTTAATTTATCTTGAAATCTATTTCAGAATAGCAATTTCTTCCTTTAAAGTGTCAAGCCAAGCAGGCTGGCTTTCTCCGGTACCTTCGACCATTTCAGCTTCAGTCTCCTTCTTCCGTCGCTTGTTCCTTTTACTTTCTCCAGCTTGCATGTAGGACCCGTCTGCATATCCATTAATGATTAAATCGTTCATGACAATATTTAATTTGATCTCTTTACCTTCTCCTAGTTCATCTGCAGGCTCTGTGTGAAATTTTTTTGCCAATATTTGTACAGCAAGATTTTCTTCCTTCTCCATCGACGATTTTGTCAAATTATTTGAACATCCTGGTTTTTTGAAGGTCGTTAGATCTGTCTTCTCCATTTCCTCTGGTTCTCTAGGAAGCATGAGCTTATTTCCCTTAGTTGTACAATAATCAGACGAATGATTCGATTTGCGATTACCCCATTCTGTAATAAAATGTTAATCGCCCAAAATAGAGTAATGTCACCCATGTTTTGAATGAAAGTCATCATTGAGTGCCAATCATGGGCTACTGAAAAAATTCCTTGCAGGGATAATGACTTATCACGTTCGACTATTGATTTCAAATGATGAGCTTTCGAATCATTTTTTTGGCGGCACTCACCTGGCATCGCATAGACGAAAAGTACTCAAACAAGTATCTCAAGGTGATTTGACTGGCCGTAAGCTTTCCCTTTCCACATGTGACCCTTGGATTTGACACATTCAATGATATTTTGACACGTGACATCAGGGTGTGATTGAGCGATTTCGATCTCACCCGCTTTTCCCCCCGATATGAATCTAGTGGTGCCACATGGCCTCGAGACGAAACCATTGTATTCTTATCATCCTGCTTTCGAAGGATTAACCTTCATGTTAGTTCTCGGCCCAATATGCCCCACGACCGTTGATATGTGGTGTCCACGAACCATGACCCATCGGGTCCCATCCACTTCACAACTCCACTAGTTTTAGCCATGTCTACTAGTCTATTGCTCCTCTATACTGATTTAGCCTCCTGCTAAATCTCGAGACTTGGAGTCCAAAAAATTGTTACAGTGATAACATGGGCTCCAATTGGGGATGCTATCCTCCCTGTGAGGTAGCAAAGAACAGTAGACCTTGTGCCTTATCCATTGGATATTCTCTCACAACAGGTGTATGTCGTACCTTGACCTTTCACCAATGTCTGTTGAAAACTGAAGTCTGCATACCGCTCTCGCCTGGAGGCTGGATGTCGGACATATCACTAATCATATGACTGAACACTTTATTTGGAGACTTAAACTTGAACATGCCCGATCCATGAGCTTGTTTTCACCTACCTACCCTAACTACTCAAATGTACTGCCAGTCAAGTGAAATCAAAATGCCAGTGCAGCCATGCCAACATTTTACCCACTGCTTGTTTTCTTTGCACATGCTTGCTCCAAAGCATGTTCACTGACAACCCATTCGAGAAGTTATATATGAATTTGAATCTTAGAATTTCAAAAATATTGGGATTGTTTATTGTTTCTAGCAAAATTGCAAATGGATCATCCAACACATGCATAAGACCACAACCATGTTTCACTTCTTCTACTGCATTCTTGTTTTCATTCGATTTACCCTGTTGATTTCCATCAAGAGGCTGAAAAATACGCTGAGATTGTTGGAAGTAACAACCTCCTAAATCGAAAGACAACACTAGATGAAAAGAAAGCACTGGTGTAAAACAGTCCATATCTAATATTGATGTTGATTGGCCATTATCTTCATCTCTGATCTTACAATCCATCCTAAGCCTTAAATCTTGATTGTTATAATTTTCTATATAACATGCCACAGGATCACAAAACACATGAGAAAATATCTCTTTTCGATGAGCCAAAACAGAAGGAAAAACCATATTCACAAATGTTGATTTTCTTTGCTCTTCCTCTTCAATCTTGGGACTATAATCTTCAAAGGAATCAAGTAAAACAACTGCTTCTTTACGATTTTTCTGTATTTCTAACTAAATCATGATATACATTGTTTTATTGTCTCCCTGAAACTCTATGTTATCTGTTTGTTCATTTTTCAAAGTCTCCTTAGATGGGGTCTTAGAGCCTTCATGCACATCCAAACCACTTAGAATATGAACAACTACATCATTTACAGGGGAAGAAAGGAAACATTGAAATACTTTTTTTTGCCAGAAACCTAGTTGGATATCTTCATCAATTTTAGAAAAAGGCAAATGACTTTGAACAACAACACTTTTACCAACTTTCTCTTCTTTCTCATGATTGGCTCTTGACAACTTAAAGGAAGATAAACATAATGGAAGATAGCTCTCATTTGCAAGTCTATTGCTTTCTTCAAATTCAACATCATACCTGGAGGTTTTTTTATCTGAAACATCTTTGACCTTTTGCTTGAGCAATTCAAAAGAAGCAAAGCCTAATGGAAAGGTTCTTACTCCTGATTTAAATATTTCTTCATTTTCTTCATTTCTGTCATATGCATATTTTTCAATTTCTTTAGATTGGTGAACACACTTATTTTCATATTTCTCTTTGACCAATGGCTGCAATTCCTTTTCAATTTTTTTTAGTGAATCAGTTTGATTTGGCATCAACACACATTTCTTTGCCTCAATGATGATATTGGAATTTTCTTTCAACAATTTAAATGAAGAAAAGAATAAAGGTCAATAATTCCCTTCAACTGATTCAGTACTTTATTCTTTGTAACTGTGATATGTAGGCTAACTGCTCTCACTACACTATCGAGCATGAACATTTTCTGATAAAGAACATGCAGATAGTTGTTCTAGAAAGTCAACATCATATTCATCACATATGTGAAAGGTCATTGGGCAATGGGGTCAGTTCCTGAAAAAGTATGAAGAGTTATAACCTATGTATTTCCAGAGGGAATAGAGGAAAAATCGGTATGACGTTCAGCCAAATAAGTAATATGAGATGGCGGAGGAGAGGAGATGAAAGACTACTATCAACAAGGGGCATCTAATAGAGGGTGAATCTCTTGGTGAAGCATTAGAAGAGGAAACTTGAGGGCTAGATACTGCAAACAGATCACTGATCCTGAGTGAAGTATGAAACAATAACCAAAAATACATAACAATTATAATCGATATGAGAAGGAGCACCAGGAAAAATGAATTCCTTCTATTACTTAAAGATTATTACTAGCAGTGAAAAAACATTCATGAACGTGAAGGATAGGAAAACACATTGAACATCAACACCATGAAGAATCTAGGCTATCTAAGAAAAACCTTATCTGCTTATATTAAAGTTCATAAGAATTTACAAAGTCCTCTTGTTACGAGGGCAGGCCCCTCTCTGGTAAGTCCAACCCTTCATTTATCTTTGTAATAGTATATATAGATAAATTACATATGGAATTCAAAACGAATCATCTTCCCCAAGATTCCAAAAATAGACATTGATCAAGGAAGGAGTAATGTATAACAACTGAACTCATATTTCCTAGGGGACGTTATAAACCAAACTGACATATTTGAGATTTTTACCCTGAATGCCACTTCTTTGTATCATTACAAAATTCTCTGAAACATACTTAATTTAGCTTGAAATCTATTTTAGATTAGCAATTTCTTACTTTAAAGTGTCAAACCAAGCAGGTTGGCTTTCTCCAATACCTTCGACCATTTCATCTTCAGTATCCTTCTTTCGTCGCTTATTCCTTTTACTTTCTCTAGATTGCATGTAGGACCCATCTACATATCCATTAATTATTAAATCCTTCATGACATGATTTAATCTGAACTCTTTACCTGCTCCTAGTTCATCTGCAGGCAAAGTGTGAAATTTTGTTGCCAATATTTGTACAACAAACTTTTCTTCCTTCTCCATCAACGATTTTGTCGAATTATTTGAACATCTCAGTTTTATAAAGGCCACTGGATCTGTCTTCTCCATTTCCTTTGGTTCGCCAGGAAGCACGAGCTTATTTCCCTTAGCTGTACAAGAATCAGATGAACGATTTGATTTGTGGTTACCCTGTTCTGTAATAAAATGTTAATTGACCAAAACAGAGTAATGTCACCCATGTTTTGAATGACAATCATCATTGAGTGCCAATCATGGGCTACTGATGAAACTCCTTGTAGGGATAATGGATTATCACGTTCAACTATTGATCTCAAATGATGAGCTTTCGAATCAGTTTTTTGGCGACGCTCACCTGGCATCGCACGAACGAAAAGTACTCAAACAAGTGTCTCAAGGTGATTTGACTGGACGTCCACTTTCCCTTTCCACATGCGACCCTTGGATTTGACACATTCAATGATATTTTGACACATGACATCGGGGCGTGATTGAACGATTTCGATTTCACCCACTTTTTCGCTTGATATGCATCCGGTGGTGCCACATGGCCTCGAGACGAAACCATGGTATTCTTATCAGCCCGTTTTCGAAGGATTAACCTCCGCGTTAGTTCTCGGCCCAATATGACCCACAACCGTTGATCTGTGGTGTCCATGATCCATGACCCGCTAGGTCCCATCCACTTCACAACTTCACTAGTTTTAGCCCCATCTTCTAGTCTCTCACTCCTCTATATTGATTTAGCCTCCTACTAAATCCCGAGACTTGGAGTCCAAAAAATTGTTACAGTGATAACAGGATGGAGGATGGAGAATGTGTATAGACTCAAGAGCCATAAACAAGATCACCATTAGGTACAGATTTCCATTTCCAATGATGGATGACTTAATGGATTGTTTGAGTGGAGAAAACTATTTTTCAAAGATAGATTTGAAAAGTAGATATCACCAGATCAGGATGAGAGAAGGTGATGAGTGGAAAACAACCTTCAAGACAAATGAGGGATTGTATGAATGGCTTGTTATGCCATTTGGCTTAACAAATGCTCCGAGTACTTTTATGAGGTTGATGAATGAAGTGTTGAAAGATTTTATTGGTAAGTTTGTGATTGTATATCTGGATGATATACTAGTCTTCAGTAAAACTGAGGAAGAGCATATGAGGCACTTAACATTAGTGATGAGGAGTTTGCAGTGGGAGAAGCTGCTGATAAATTTAAATAAATCCTCTTTTACGAAGACAAAACTCATTTACTTGGGTTTTGTGTTCTCTTCAAATGAATTGAAGATGGATCCCGAGAAGGTGAGAGAAATCAAAGAATGGTCGTCACCAAGGAGTATATTTGAGGTGACAAGCTTCCATGGATTAGCAAGTTTCTATCGAAAGTTCATCAGAAATTTTAGTAAGATCGGTGCATAGATGATGGATACGGTGAAGAAAAGACATAAGTCTTTCAAATGGATAGAAGAGACTGAAAAAATCTTCAATATATTAAAGGATAAGATAACAGAACAACCGATTCTAGTCTTTCCATATTTCGGGAAGACATTTCAACTGAGATGTTATGCGAGTGGAGTTGCAATTGGAGCATTCTTGAGCCAAGATAATAGACATGTTGCAAATTTCAATGAGAAGTTGAATGACACTAAGAGAAAGTACTCCACATATGAAAAAGAGTTTTATGCTATAATTCAAGCCTTGAAGAAATGGAGGCACTATCTTGTTCCAAAAGAGTTTGTTTTGTATAGCGATAATCAAGCTTTACAATTCATAACCAGACAAGAGAAATTAAACCAGAGACATGCCAAATGGATAGAGTTTATGCAAAATTTCAATTTTGACATTAAACATATTTTTGGTAATGATAACAAGGTTGTTGATGCATTGAGCAGGAGATGTTTAATTCTGCAGGAATTTCAAGTGAAAACCTTAGGGTTTGAACACCTTAATGAAATGTATCATGATGATCCAGATTTTAAGGAGGCATATGAAGAATGTGTGAATCATGTGCTTAGAGACAGAAGTCAATGGACAGAGTACCTGATTCAAGATGGGTTATTGTTCAAAGCGTGCCAATTGTGCATACCAAAGTGCTCGATGAGAGAGAATTTGTTGAAGGAAAAGCATAGTGGAGGTATAGCTGGACATTTCAACCATGACAAAACTTTTGCACAGTTGAACAGTTCATACTATTGGCCAAGTATGAGGGCAAAAGTAAAGAATTTTGTGAACATATCTAAGATTTGCTAGTATGCAAAGGGAAAGAGACAAAATAATGGGTTGTATCAACCATTGCCTATTCCAGAGAGGCCTTGGGATGCAATAAGCATGGGTTTTGTGTTGGGATTATCAAGGACACAAAGGGGAAGTGATTCCATATTTGTGGTAGTTGACATATTTTCAAAGATGGTACACTTTATCCCATTCCAGAAGACCAGTGATGTAACAGACGTTGCTAACTTGTTTTTCAAGGAAGTTGTGAGGCTTCATGGGTTTCCTAGGAGTATTGTTTCAGACAGAGATACCAAGTTTGTTGATCATTTCTGGAGGACATTGTGGAAGAAACTAGGAACAAAACTATCCTTTAGTTCTACATACCACCCTCAAACAGATGGTCAGACTGAGGTGGTGAACCGTAGTTTAGGATATTTTATGAGAAGTTTGGTCACTGAACATCATAGTTAGTGGGATCATATTCTAGCACAAGTAGAGTTTGCATACAATGACTCAGTGAACATAAGTACCAGAAAGATCCCATTTCAGATAGTATATGGAATGAATCCAAGGGGAGTGTTAGAGTTAAGAGATCTGGAGCAGAGTGAATTTAGAAGTGCTGGAGCCAAAGAATTCGTTGTAGAAATGCAGGAGCTTCATAATCAGATCAAAGAGCAGTTGTAGAGGAGTAGCAGCGAATATAAATGTAGAGCTGATCAACATAGGAGGAAAATTCAATTTGAATTTGGAGATCAAGTTCTAGTACATCTTAGGAAGGAGAGGTTCCCCAGAGGAACATATAATAAACTGAAGTTGATGAAGATAGAACCGTGCAAGATCCTAAGAAAAATTGATGAGAATGATTATGAGATAAAGTTGCCAGAAGATGTGGGTATATCGCCCATATTCAATGTTTCATACCTGTATCCTTACAGGGAAGATGGATCCAGAGGATCAAAATATTGAAAGGATATTCAGTGGAAGGAGCGGATGCCTGTAGTAGAGAAGTCACAGATGGAGAAGATCGTAGATCGACGAATTGGTAAGAAGACTAGGAGGAAAACATATTTTGAGTATTTGGTAAAATGGAAAGGACACCCAATAGAAGATGTCATTTGGGTAAACGAAGAGGATATCCAGAAGCATGGAAAGTTAGTGCAGGAGCTCATGGACAGGAGTCCATGAATTTTTAGCCAGGGGAGTATGATGTGGGAGCATCTCCATCAAAGCGTGAGTGGAGGACAACTAAGCACCTAGCGTGCATTTTGAAGAAATATTTTTGAATTAAAGAAGGTGTATCACGCAAATGTTCTAAAGGGATTGAAATTTATGAGCATATTTAATGTTTTGGAGCTAGATGATCGCATGAGATTATTGGAGAATGTATTTTCTTTTAATGAAGTTGTTTGCAGTACAGATTCAATGTGTTTGATTTTATCTGTCTGTCATAAATATTTATTGTAATAAATTCTAAGTAGTTGAAAGCTTTTATTTCGATAGGATAGCTCTAGATTAGTTGGAGGGAAAGGCTCGAAGATCCCCCCTTGTATAAAGCTTTGTATTGTTTCCTAGAAGAGGATGCTGAAGTTGTTGGCATTCTAGCTATTGATAGTTGTTTCCATTGTAGCTAAGAGTTGTTGGAGCTTATCAAAGTATATGAACACATGTATATTTCCAGTTGAATGAATACAACAGAGATGTATTGTTCCAAATGCCTCGTGTTGCAGTTATTGTGTCTATCTGAATGAATGAATGGTAGGCTTTTTGTTTACTTGTAATTATCTATTATTCACTCATTATTGTGTTTATGAATGCATTTACATGGTTGAATGTATGAATCTGTGAATATTTAGATAAGTTTCAATTGTTTCTCTTCTATGAGAAAGTGTGAGTGTGCATATTGTTCGCAAGGTGTGCATTGACAGAGTCTATTTCAACTCATAAGATCAGAAGAGATAACACGAACTTTATAGGTGCAAAGAGTGCATAGTGTCTGCAAGCTGTGCATGACAGAGTCTTCTTTGACTCAAAAAGTTTTGGAGAGATAGCTTGAAGGTGTGTGCAGAGTTGATACTTAGCTAAGTATCGAGAAGTCATTCTAAAGAAGTTCAAAGTGTTGGGAAGAAGAAAGCCCAAGGAAGATAACTTCGAGCTTTCCATGCAGAGAGTGCATATTTTCCGCAAGGAGTGCGCGAAAGAATCTTTTGACTCAGAATCTCAGGAGGAGTAGCGAAAACCATCCACATAGAAGCTAAGTTGTGGAGGAGAACCTGTTGCAAGACGTGCACAGGTTGAAATTCGACTAAGTGTTGAAGAGAGTGCTCTAAGGAGGTAAAAGTTCGAGGAAGAACAAGCTCAGGAGGAAGAGCGACGAGAAATCTTCAAAGGAATGAGTCCTTTAAGGTTTCCCAAAATTAACGAGCAAGATCCACCCAGGAGGGATCGGAATCATTCCAGACCGTTAGATCTGTGAGAGTTGCATGGAGTTTATCCATGAAGCAATTCGACACTTCGGAGTTCGGAGTGTTGAGAAGTGTTGAGAAGCAGGATTGTCGAAGGTGCGAAGTTGCAAAGTGAATCCTAACCGTTGGTTGTGAGGAGACATGTGGCAATGGATTAGAAAATCTGGGAGATAGAGGTATGGAGGAGTTGAGTGTAGAGTAGGTGAATAGTTGCGAAGTCATGAAACCCAAAGTACAGATGGATTGTTAGATCCAGAAGGACACACGACAGAGATCCACGAATTTGGAGGAAGTGTTTCAAAAAGAACCAAAGACGGAAGTCATGATATTTCTGAAGCCCGAAGTTACGAAGAGTTGACCCACGATCACATCTCGTAGTCACATAAGAGAAAGAGCCTAGCGCGGGGCTAACACTCACAAGATTGGTGTTGCCAAGGCATCAGAGAGCAGGGTTGCAGGTAACTAGAACCTGCAAGTAACATCAAAGGGACCTGTGTGTATTAATTGTTCAGGGTTTGTTGAAGGTCCGAAGAGCCATTTCGGTTCAAGTAAATTGAAGAGCCAAGACCGAGAGGTCGCATAATCCTTAGGAGGGTAGGGGTTTGCACCAAAATATAGGCCATATTATTGTGTGGAGTCTGGGTCATGATTCAAATAACTCAACTGAGCTATGTGGCCTTCTCCGAGGAGTTCAATTATCCTCTCAAATAGGTTATAAGAAACTCAATGTGGAAGTGGACTCTCATATTATTATCTCATTGTTGACCAATATTTTGAATGGTTCATATCCTACTAAGATTTATCCCAACTAGAGGCTCCTCAACAATCTGAAACTCCTCAAATATTTAATATTGCCTGACCTTGTTCTCATCCCCTCTCATGTTTGGAGAGAAGAAAACAAGATAGTAGATAAATTGGCAAATGTTGGGGTCAACAATGAGGAGCAAGATGTATTTTTGGAAGCCAATCATCAACCTGCTCCTCCCTTAATCCTAGAATGCATAGAAATGGCTATGTTGGATTGCAATTCCCTGGATGGGGTGCCACCTTTCCCACCATGCAATTAAGACAGATGGCTTGTTGTGCAACCAACAAACACGTGGCTCTCCACTCAAGGCTAGTCATGAATGTAGACTTCACCTTCTAAGGTCACTCGCTCATGTGAACCTTAATGTTTTGGGTCTTATCATCAATGAGCTCTGCAAGTTCTAGTAATGTATATGTTGATGGTGTTTATGACAGAGTAATGAAGACTTTAATGGTTTGGGACCTTTGAATAGCTTCATTAATCATTTATTTGAAATTTCTCATGCTCTTACCTATCATTTTGGGTGGAAACTCTGTGTCCCACTTTATTACCACCCGCAAAATTATAGTCTCATGTTTCTTCTAGTCCTCCCTTAATAATGTGTTGCATTCCTTCCTTCCTTGTATCATGCCTCACAAAAGAGGTAAAGTCCAAAGAGGGACAATAACCTTCCATAGTTTATCAAGTCGACGTCGCTCTCCTTCACCTTCTTCCAGTGTCTTTGGTTCGTCCCACTAGACTTTGTTCCCAGTGGAAAAGAACATGGATTCATCAACCATTCCTCTGGAGGAGGAGAATTGGGGATATGTGATTGTAGAGGAGTTACCCTCGACTCAAAATCAGGAAAATTAGAATATCCCAGTTTCACCTTTTGACAACAGCATCTAACCAGAGGATTTTACTTCTTTGAACAAAAGGAATGATATGGGTAATATGTCTCAAGCTCTAGAGGAGATTGACAGTGGGAATGAAGCATAGAATACTCCCATATGACTTTCATATGAACAAGTTCATTTGATTGTTGACCTATGATGAGACATGGAGGAACAACAATTCAGTCAGGAGATGATGAAACATAAATTAACGGAGCTATATGAATCTCTTTTAGGTCTGCAGTCATGCCAACAATGTTCAAAATGTCATCATCAACGCTCCTTTTCTCCAGTTTGGCTAGAGTCTCCTTAACGCGATAACACCAGTGCTCCTACCAGCGTTTGATCAATCCTCCCAGCTATGTTTTTATTTTTATTTTCTTATCTTAGTTTATCTAGTTTTTAGATATTGTTTGCATCTAGGCTTTCTTTGTAAACAATATAGTAGTATTGGCAATGTCAATTTTAGCTTAGAGGGAAAACTTTTGAAGACTTTTGAGATCGAGTGTTGGAGCTGGTTTCCATTTAGCTTCGACACTAGATAAACTATTATATACATAGAATTCACGTCAATGAAAGTAATATATATCTCTAACTTCAAAAAAATAAAAAAATAAAAAATCGATTTAAAATAAATTAAATTCACTTAAAAATTTTAAATAATTAATATAAAAGTTTTACATAAACTAAAGTGAATTGATGATATATAAGTAATTGGTATAAAAAATTTACACAAATTAACCTGAATTAATAATGTTGAGTAAAAGTGTGTAGCTTCTAATCCTCTTAATGCATAATATCTCTCATGCTTATTAAATGGATAACTTCTTGTCAAATATTTATATCATTAAAAAAAATTGGGACATATTTCTCTCATATATAACTTACTCTTACTCTTATATTATGAGGTGTATTCTCTCATATATAAAACTTACTCTTACTCTTATATTATGAGGTGTATTTCATTACGGTTTAAATAAATTTATAAAGTATATTTCATTAAACACATGGGTTTATATGATGAGGTATATTTTATTAAAGATACAAGGTTAAAATGAATTTATATTATGAGGTATATTTTATTAAAGAGATGATATTTCATTAATGATGAGATAAATGAAATGAAATTATATTATGAGATATATTTCATTGAAAACAAGAATTTTATGATAAGCAAATTGACTATATATATTTTTAATATTATGTAAGAATAAAAAATTATTATAAAAAATAAAAAATTATATTTTTTTATATTTATGATATTATTTTTAAATATTAAATTTAATATATATATTTTTAATTAATATAAATCTATTTATAATAGAAAAAATTATCATAACTTAGTTGTTAAAAATGATACAATAACTATTATTGGAAAACCATATCACCTAGAATAATTTATTGGTGGTTCTTAATATTATTAGAAAATCATACTACAATGATACCAAATGTCTCTAGATCTTGGATTGTTAATCTCTTTTCCTATGTTCAAACAAAAACAGTTTTAAATAATACTATGCCATCTAGAATAATTTATTGGTGATTTTTAATATTATTAGAAAACCATACCACAATGATACCAAATGTCTCTAGATCTTGGATTGTTAACCTCTTTACTTATGTCCAAAGAAAAACAGTTTCAAAAACAATTTTAAATGATACTTTAGAACCTTAAATCCATCTTAATTATATTTTATTTAATTTTTTTATAAATTAAAAAAAAAATCTAAATCTAAATTCAATTTTTTTATAAATTAAAAAAAAAATCAAAATCCAATAAATTGTATAAAAAATAATTTATATAGTTTTATAAAAAATAATTTATATAGTTTTATGAATGTATATTCTAGATTTTACCTTCAACTCTTCTATTTATTCAGATTTTGCTTCTACTTTTAACCACTTATATGTTGTAACCGTATTTATTCAGATTTTGCTTCTACTTTTAACCACTTATATGTTGTAACCTACGGTTAGCTAATTGCTTCAAAGAGAAAAGAGACCCTTAATTATGATATTATAGGATGCTCGCTTACTTCCCCATGTCAAAAAAATTGGCTCTTAATTATGATATTATAGGATGCTCGCTTACTTCCCCATGTCAAAAAAATTGGCTCCAACTTGAGCCTCGTGGGATAAATATAGCTTCTGAAATTTACAGAGCGCTGCAACCAAAATGAAAGGTTACATATAGAAACTCATAACAATTGTTAGCTGCCACACAAAAATAGCCACAAAATAAAATGATATTACTTGCACAACACTAACCATGGATAGAGCCTAAATTGCAACAACCATAATGATATTCATTTATAGTCACTTAATTCTGTACATGGAGGGAAAAGCTAAGTTTTCGAAGACACAGAATATCCCCGAGATGCCATGGCGTTCTTACTTAATCACAAGCATGTTATTATATTGCTATGCAAACTAGATCATAACGTAGACCACGCAATTTTTTTGGCGAACGTAGGCTGCTTTTTCTGTTTCCTTTCTTAATTGAATTTAATATCCGCCACCAGGAGCTCCTCCATTGCCGCCACCGTTTCCAGAGCCGTAACCGGAACCAGAGCCAGAACCGTAGGCCGAAGCAGAACCACTTCCGTAGCCACTGCCGCTGCCATAACCACTGCCCGAACCAGACCCACTTCCGTAGCCGCTGCCAGAACCACTTCCATAACCATTGCCCGAACCAGACCCACTTCCGTAGCCACTACCTGAGCCGGAGCCACTTCCGTAGCCGCTACCTGAGCCAGAGCCGGCACCGTAGCCGTTGCCGTTGCCCGCTCCATTCCCACTCCCCGAGCCACTCCCATAGCCGCTTCCTGAACCACGACCTTGGCCACCTCCGTTGCCCGCACCTGAGCCCGCGTAAGAGCCGGCGCCCGAAGCAGCTCCTGGACCGGAACCAGAGCCCGCGCCAGAACCTGAACCGGAACCGGAAG
>SNQJ01S0037403.1:50442-72156 GCA_010110895.2 Picea sitchensis
TATTATTTTTGTATGGATAGTTAAATTAAAATTATATTTATAATTTTTGGTATTAATAAATATCAATTTTCAAATATTATTAAATTAAAATGTAAATATTTCTATTCAATTATTACAAACATATAATTTATTACAAATATTTTTATTATATTTATTTAAAATATCACTATAAAAGAAAGACTAAAGTACAAGTAAATATTATTTCAAAAATAAGTTAAATAAAAATCTTAGTAATACTCATTTTATATAGTTGTGAATAAGAAATTTTTTTAATGCATGTATGTTTGCCTTCAAGCCTAGACTATACATGAAAGTTGAATAAATCAATACCTTGTCCATGACAAGCATTTGCTCCAATATGTTATTGCAACTATATCATTGACTTTTATTGTAATACGAGAGTATTACTATTTAGTTTTTTCCAATCATGATAAGAGTAATACCTCAAATGTACCAATATGTTTAAAATTTTATATGTAAAGTTTAATTTTAAAAACATTTTCAAATTTTATATATGTATTTTGTTTCTCATTTTCTAATCAAATCTTTAGAGATATTAAAGTTTCATATAATTATTAACACAAATTAAATTAATAATTTGGATATTGTACTGTTCTAATAAAAGCAATTTTGTCCTAGATTGATTTTCAATATTATTGAAATAAAATTTAAAATAATATTAAAAGTTGGGAATGTTTAGTTGTGAATCACAATATTATATATTATAAAAAAATATTTTAGATTACAATAATACAAAATTGGAGAAAACTTGTAATAGTTCTTGAAACTCTGTATCCATATTTCCACATTAAAAAAAAAAACCTAGTGAAACATAGATTTCTCCTCAAACTTACAACTTTCATGCAATCACAGGGTGGTCTTCATGGACGGCTCAAAACACTACCTAGCAAACCAAAGCCGAAGAAAACAGCGCAACCTCTAAGGCTAATGTAAATTACTGTAATGTGGTCTTTGTTGGATCCAGCCAAATCAGCGCCGCTAACTGTGGCGCAATATCTCCTTAGTTGTACATCCTTCGCCCCCTCGCATTATGAAAACGCTCTTCAGACTGAAACCACAAATTACAACAATGAAACACACGTGTTTGTTGACATTTAAAGGTATTCATTTCATGGAAAAACAAACACGAAAGCAATTTATATTTTCGGATGCAAATTACGTACTTCGGGTAGCAAGGGAGAGCTAGATGCACTAGCGATTTGTGATAGATAAACTCGTCTACTTTTGCACCATGCAACTTTCAATTTTATTTTTCAATTCCAGCTTCGGCACAATCCCTAGTACAACCACTAAAATAGAACTATAAGCCTCCAAAGAGGTTATCATCTTGGCTTACTCAAGGCTGTGAGGTTAACGATATGTCTAATAGGCTTAGCATCATATTTGAGGATTAATTGACTAATACGCTTACCACCATATTTGAGGATTAATCTATGTAGCAGTTCCATGTGTGTTAAGATCACTGGTTAGAATTTGTAAATAGGTATTTTGGAGGATTTTGATTTGAAATTGATTGGTGTAATTGATTGTCATGGCTCATTTTGTGGGTTGTAAAATGAGGAAGAATGGCACTTCTTCTTGAGGCCCATGTCTTGAGCAAGACTACTCTACTCTTATCACTCGGTGGGAACGTCCACAAAAATTTCATAAGTTTGTCTTTGAATGTCACCTTCAATTAAAATTAATGTCACTTTCCATTAAAATTATTTGTTATATTATATTTGTTAAAATTAATATCACTTACCATTTTATTTTAAATTATATTTTATTCTATACACTATAACATGAGAAATTAAATAATACTGTTTTTTGTTTTATTATTATTATTATTTAAAAAAAATACATTTTTCTTTATTTTATTATTATGATAAACACATTATATGTTTTAAACATGTTTGTGAAAAAATAAATTAAAATAAAATTAACAAATTTTAAATCTATATTTTATAAATATTTATTACTAAATAAATTTTAAATTTATTAAAATTATTTTTTTGCCAATTTTTTTTTATATTACTTAGATTATCTATCAAAGTAACTAAATAAGTAAAATACATGTATCCAAACATTTTTGTGACAATTCAAATTAAAAAATTAATAAAATTGACAAATTTTAAAACTAAATTTTATAATTATTTATTACTAAATTAATTATAAAATTATTAAAATTATGTTTTTAATTTATAATTATTTACTTGTTATGTCAATTTTAAAACTAAATTTTATAATTATTTATTACTAAATTAATTATAAAATTATTAAAATTATGTTTTTAATTTATATTATATTACTTGTTACTTGTGTTTTTTTTAAAGAGAGTAACTAATTTTTTTAATCAAGGTAACTAAGTAGGAGAGAGATGCATTTTATTTTTGAGAACATGTTTTTTAAATATTCATTTAATATAAATTTATGCTAATCTATAATTATAAATAAATAACAATTTTTTTTATAAAAATTACCATAACTTTATGAATTAATTTTATGAATTCATTAAATAAGTAAAAGAGATGTACTTTATTTTTATAAAACATTTCTTAAATATTTAATAAATAAGTAAAAGAGATGTATTTTATTTTTTTAAAACATTTCTTAATTCATTTTTCATCGGACAATAATTCATTCATTTGGTTTTGCAAACTCTTTACATGGAGGGAAAGTAAGTTTTCCAACAACCAGAATAGCATCGACATAAACATTAGAAAACGGGCCAGGGCTTTCCAATTTAATAACGCGCTATTATATTGCGATGCAAAGCATATCATAACGCAAACCATGCAATTTATTTGGTAAGCGTAGAAGGGATTTTCGGTTTCACATCTTAATTGAATTTAGTACCGCCCACCAGGAGCTCCTCCGTTACTGCCACCATCTCCAGCGCCGTAACCGGAACCAGAGCCAGAACCGTAGCCCGAACCAGCGCCGGAGCCGTTTCCGTAGCCACTGCCAGAACCACTTCCCGAACCAGAGCCGCTTCCGTGGCCACTGCCCGCACCGCATCCGTTGGCGTTGCCCGCTCCATTCCCACTACCCGAGCCCACCCCATGGCCGCTTCCTGAACCACGAGTTTGGCCGCTTCCATTGTCTGCCCCAGAGCCCGCGTAAGAGCCGGCCCCCGAGCCAGCGCCTGAACCGGAACCTGAGCCAGCGCCAGAACCGGAGACAGATGCCGAACCAGACCCACTTCCGCTCCCGCTAGAACCGCCCAAGCCCGTGCCGACACCAACGCCGAAACCCAAATCTTCGCCGAGGTCCAAGCCCAGGTTGCTTCGTGCAACGCGGCTTTCAACGATAGCACAATAAAACAGAAGACCCGCCATGGCGGCTAGAAGGAAGAGTTTGTGGTTCGACATTGCTTCGCGAATCCACACTGCAGGTTTCTTTTGTCTTATAAATTCTTTGTAAATATGATCCAATTAGTAAAGCAAAGATAGTACCAATAGAATCTCTTATGTGAAACCTGCAATGAGCGAGAGGCTTTTATAGAGTTAGAGATGAGCGGGATCCTCGAACGAATTACGTTTTGAAGTGGCAACTTCTGCAAATGTGATTTGGAAGCCTGCACTAACCGATAGTGGAGCGTAACTAATACATATACCGACACAGAGACTGAATATGCAGGAGTGCAGGGTGGGGGGACTCTGACAAAATGACGAAGATGAGATGAAGGCAATTGTATATTTGGTATGGTGGGACGGCAGAGCGCTGTCTCTCCATGCGGGCCACGTTTGCACTGTACTATCATGCTCCTCCTGCGCGACACACAACTTGCTCGTTTTTCCTTTTTTTTCGATAAGCACAGAATGGACATCTGTCAGGATTTTCGAAATCTGCAGTTTAAACGAGGTTGTGTGCGTGCAATAAGAACCATCTGGAGCTTTTTAATGGTGATTTCTGGCCTTTTATTTGTGATTAAAGTCAAGATCTACCATTAGGTTCGATTATACATGGGTGGGCGTACTTTAAGATCCATTGTTTTTGTGAGAGATGTCGTGAGAAGGAATATGTGCATCGTGCACCGCCCAATGTGTGTTCTGCAATTATTGGAAAGAAAAAACCTGTGTAATAATCCATATTTGAAGTTATCGACGAGAGCTGCAAACAGATTCTATTATGTAAACTCTACATTTCCCAATCTCTTACAAAATTTGGGAATCCTCTACTCTTTTGCTTGGGTTATGATAAAAGCGCTCGAGGTAAAATCCAAAGAGAAGACTGTAAACCTTACTTAGCCGCACTTACATCATTTTGCGGAAGATTTGCTTCAGAAGCGATGAAAGGTTCATGCGCGTATCCAAACTTGAACAATCAAGATGATCTTTAATTCATTTTAACTCAACGAACAAATTTATTTGTTTCAAGGATATTTTCCTGATACCACAGTTTGGTTTGTGTTTACATTATGTGAATTTATTTTAATATGTTTTTTTTTAAATAAAAAAGTTGTATTTCCTTAAATCATTATCAAAACAGTATACATGGCAATACTAGCCACTTGTTTTAGCATACATATGGAAACCAGAACAAGTGGCAAAAACCAGAACAACTGATTTTTGTCGAAGTCTAATAAAAACTGAGTACCCTAAACTATGCAACAACATATCTACATAATAACAGAAAAATAAATTAAACTGTGGGCGAACTTGGATTGTTGTCACCATTTGGAGGTTGTGGAGCAAATGCATAAGATTGGTAGCAGGTTGGGCATCTGCGCTTGGCTGGCTCGCTTGACAGGGTGTTGAACAAAGCGTCCAAGCGCCGAGAAAGGGTAGTTTGGCGGTGGAGATGATTTGTTACATCCCGTCTCATTTCAAAGATTAGTTGTAGATGCTCTTTTGAGAAGCGCCATATGGTAGGCAACGCTAGTGCTGATGTTGCACGTGGTTGAGATTCACCAACAGGTGGAACCACCTCTTCATGCTCCGCGGTAGGAATTTATTCTTCAACGGGGAAGCTTTCCGTTTCTAGAGAAAAATCGCCTTCCAAGGAATGATGATCAGAAGTAAGGGGCCGAGTCAGTATATCGGAGGAAGAGAAGAGGAAGGAGTCCGGAGGTGCCGGGGGAGGAGCTTGAGGGAACTCTTCCTCAACATAAGCCATGGGTTGATCGTCTTCCAACCAATTTTGAACGGAGCCAGGTGAAGTATTCAAAGAAGGACTAGCAAGGTGAACATTAGAGATGGGGGGTAGAATTGGTTCAACAGAGGGGTCAGGATGAATGTGTCAAGCAACAACGGTGTAATAGGTCGGCCCCCTCTTGGGCTTTCCCCTTTCTCCAGGCATTGGGAAAGATGAGGAAAAAATGGCAACCAAAAGGAGGAGAGGACACCCAAAGGAGAAAAAACCAGAATGGGAGGGATAAGCCAAAGTTCAGATATGAACAAGAACATGAGAAATAAGAAAATTTCCAATTCTTATCTTCATATTTGTTGTCGAATTGATAGTGGAGAGCGCCATTAAGGCCGAGTTGATAGCACACAGATAACTCGTACCAGGCCAGGCAAAATTCAGATCGCGCTTTGAGTGCGCCATTAAAGCTAACTTCCAAGGAAAGCGCACCACCATTCCCATCGAGTGAATGCTACTCATGCAGAAGGGACTCAGGGAAAGGGTGGTGGCTTGGGATATTAACTGCCCAACTCACATGGTCGCCAGTTGTCACCCCATCCGAGAGAGGACAATCCCTAAGTGCAAGCTCCATACAGTGAAGCAACAACAATGGTTTTGGGAGTTGATGTGCCTCGATCAGGATGTCCTCTACTTGAGATGACACGCCTTCATTAGCTAGTTTATTGGCCACCTTATTTTCTTTTCGTCACACATGGGAGGGAATGAGGGTGAGAGAAGCATGAAGAAGAGTGTGTAAGGTTTCGGGAGGAAAGAGTAGGCACTAATTTGGGGAGACTTTGGAAGGATCTGATCCATTGATGAGTTTGGTGGCAAGCGAGATAATTACTTGAGAATCCCCTTCTATGATTAAATGGTTTATATTTAGGCTAGTGGCTAATTGGATTCCCCTTATGAGGCCCCATATCTCTGCAAAATTATTAGTGTCATGGCCCAAGTTCCCTGTTAAGATGTAATTGATCTTCCTTGTGTTGTCCTGAAGGACTACTCCAAATCCCGTAGGACCGGGATTGCCCTTCTAAGCCCCATCAAAGTTTAATTTAACAAATCCTAGAGGGGGAAATGCCAAGAAGAGGGGTTGGGGGTCAGGGAAGTGGGGCAAAGCATATTGTTGGATGAAGTACTTGGTAAGTTGAGMTTTCAATTTGAGAGGATGATGGATTCCTAGGGAGTGCCAAAGATGTACTCTTGAATCCAACGCTGAGCACGAATGGTTTCTTGAACATTTTCAGAAATCTTTGACTAGATGTGAGAATGGGAGGAGGTTTGGGAGTGAAAGATATGTTTGTTTCTCTCTTTACAAATATGCCATACATTGAATCCTAGTAATAACTTCCATATCCTATTCAAGATTGGATTAGTTTAGGCCATGGCTCCCCAATTATCGATGGATTTTATGATTGTGTCTCTTGCTCTATTGGTTTTCTTCATGATCTAAAAGCCTAATCCCAAATCTCCCCATTGATAGAGCATATATTGAGTAAATGATTTATTAACTCTTCATTTTGTTGACATAGATGACAAATTGAGGGCCCAATAAATCCGTGTTTTCGGAGATTGTCCCAGGTGAGGATTTGATTTTGTACCATGAGCCATAGGAAAGTTGAGACCTTCGGCCACAATTTTGATCTCAATATGATGTGCCAGATATTCTCTTTTGGTTGGGTATGTAAATTCTCTTGAAGGATGTAGGCTTCTTTAATTGTGAACGTGCCCAGGGGGGAGTGCCCCCATCGGAGAATGTCTAATCCATTTTTGATGTGAATTTTCCTTTGGGAAGCAATGGTATTCAATGGTTGCAAGTCACAATTTACAGGGATATGAAGATCGTGAGGAATATTTTTCCAGGTTCTCCAAGGGGGGTGATGGAAGACATTTAACTAAAGGTTTGTTACCTTGAGGTGATCCATCTATTGCATATGATTTTGGAGGGGGCACATGATGTCCAATGAATGCAATGGAGGTAACTCGTGCCATGAATCCATCCAAAACAAATCATTTTGACCATCCCAAATATTAGATCCTTGGATCTTATTGTTCAACCTAATGAGATGTGCCTTGTTGGTGTGCACGGCATTTTTTTTCTTCTAAAGCATGGCCCAAAGTTCTGTTGGGTGCTTGAGCCAATCCCACTAGATTTTACTGCCCATAATGTTGTTTAATTTGCCTGGGTCCCTGAGTCCAAGTCCTTTAATAGATTTTGGCCTGCAAACTTTCTCCCAGCTAGTCAGAGCCCACTTTTTTCCAAGATCATGACCATGCCAGAGGACTTTTCTCTACAAGTTTCAGATGGTTTTAATGACAGATTGTGGGGCTTCCAAAGCTGAGAAAAGGTAGGTTGGGATAGCTTGAAGAAATGATTTAATGAGAACCAATCTTGTTGCAAGGTTGAGGGAACTAAAAGTCGAGTTGCTCAGGAGAATAGAGAAGGAAAAGAGAAASGCTTCCCAAGAGATGTTTCGAGTGGCCACATCGGAGAGGGGAATGCTAAGGTAGTTGGATGAAAAGGAGATCTTGGGCATACCCAGAAATCAGAAGATGTGTTTATGGATTGCARGTGGAATGTTAAAGAAAAAGAGCTAGAACTTATTCAAATTAAAGGTTGTGCCAGAGGCTTCACAGAAGTCAATGAGGATAGTTTTGAGTTTAATGACTTCCTGAGTAGTAAGAGTGTTCATTAACAAGGTATCATGAAAAAACTGACTGTGAGAGGCCGCAGGATGCAAGTCGTGTAGAGGGATACCTTGAAGAGATCCATCCTCTATGGAAGCTTTGATATATCATCCCAAGCCTTCTGCCATGATGACAAAGAGAAAGGGGGAAAGAGGATCCCCTTGGCGAATTACTCTGGAGGGAGAGAAAGGTTGGGAGGGTACTCCATTGACCAGAATTGAAAAGAAGGCATATGAAGTGAGGTTTCAAATCCAAAGGATCCAATCCTTGTTGAAGCCAGACGCCGCAAGAAGGGTGCGCATGTAATTCCAACTGAGGTAATCCAAATATTTTGAGAGATCTAGCTTGATGAGCATACCTGGAGTGCAAGTAGATTTGAGAGAGTGTATCACTTCGTGGACTAAGATGAAACTATCCAAAATTTGGCACCCCTATACATATCATGACTTCTCTTTGGATATGATGAAGGGGAGGATGAGTTTGAGCCGGAGGGCTATGACTTTAGTAATTATTTTTTAGATGACATTGCCTAGTGCAATGGGTCGGAATTGCTTCACGTGAGTGACTCGTTCTTCTTTTGGAATGAGAGTGAGGAAACTATCATTAAGAGTAGAGAGAAATTTCCCTGAGGTTTTGGATTCCTCCACAAGTTTCCAAACCTCTTGTCTTATCATCGGCCAACAAAAATGAAAAAGTTGTTTTTGAAGTCCTCTGGTCCTGGTGCCTTCCCCAAGGGAATTTCCTTGACAACATGATCCACCTCTCCCTATATGATTGATCTCATTAGGGCTTGGTTTTGTTTAGGCGTGATGAGGGTTGGTATATGCTGAGTTACATTATTGATGCCTAGGGTTCTATCAATGGGAGGCTCTGATAAGAGCTCTTTATAGTATCTTACCAGCTCATCTTTTATTCTGTCATGGTCCAAGATTGAGTTTCGCTATTCATCTTCAAGTTTTTTGATGCGGTTGATGTGGCGCCTGTGCACCATGGAGCGATCGACGAATTTTTTATTCTTATCCCCTTATTTAAGCCATTGCACTATGGATTTTTGTTTCCAAAGTATTTCCTCCTATTTTTTCCATTCCTCAAGTTACTTCCTAAGTGTTTCTTCCTTCCGACTTAGCTCATTCGTTTGGCACTGCAAAATAGTTTCCTATTGGATTTCTTCCAAGCATTGTTCTAAGGTTCTTTTCGCAAGGAAGATGTTTCCAAATACATTCTTATTCTAGTCTTGAAGTTGCATCTTGAAGTTCTTCAACCTTTTTTGGAATATGTACATTCGCCCACCAAGTTTGGGAGAGCTTCAGGAAATCAAGATGGGTTAGCCATAATTTTTCAAATTGGAAAGGATTGTATTTGTTGGTTGTGGAGCCTGATTATCTTCTTGATTTAGAGGTCTTTTCTTTCATCCATGTTTATACCCCATGAAGACTTTACACCCCAATATTATATACACTCTTCCACGCGGGGGAATGGCAGAGGGGGGTTACCCCCTCTGCGGGGTTCGGGGGGGGAATTGCCTTGTAAATGTATATTGTAATTTCATTGTAAATCTGGACCATTCATTGTAAGGTCGCAGATCTAATGGTAGAGATTATGTTAGGGTTTTTTTCCCTAGAAGGAAACCCTCTTTTATGAGGGAAATGTATTGCGACTATGATTGATGGTAAATATTGTATTCTGAGATAGGAGACTGTGAGAGAAAAAGAGGAAGTTACATCGGGTTTGATGTAGGTTGTATCCCTTCATATGTTGGATAATAATAAAGGAATGACCTGGCAATTGCTCTGGTGGACAGCCCACACTGGGTGAACCACGTAAATCTGTGTCTCTATTGTATTGTGTATCTTCTGTGTTTTTTTCCGCATTTGTTTTACTTTATTTCTCCATGGTCCTGTTTTTCTAACAACTGGTATCAGAGCGAAAGGTAACTCGCAGGAAAATATGGTTCCTGGTTCGAGTGGGAGCAATGTCGGAAGATGGAAAGTTTAGGGTCGAGAAATTTAACAGCCAAAACTACCAGTTATGGAAGATGCAGATGGAAGATTATTTATATCAGAAGGATCTATTCCTACCATTGGGTGGAGTAGCAAAGAAGCCGACAACCATGAAGGACGAAGAATGGGAGATTCTTGACAGAAAGGCTCTAGGAACGATACGACTGAGCCTGGCAGCGTCGATGGCTTTCAATATTTCAAAAGAAAAGGCAACAAAGGCTTTGATGGATGCGTTGGATAAATTGTATGAAAAACCCTCGACATCCAATAAGGTATTTCTAATTAAGAGATTATTTAATATGAAGATGTCAGAAGGTGGGTCTATTGCAGATCATTTAAATGATTTTAATATGGTTACTAATTAACTAAGTTCTGTAAAAGTGGACTTTTATGATGAGGTCAAGGCTCTTATAATCTTGTGCTCATTGCCAGAAAGATGGAATAGCTTGGTCATGGCTGTGAGTAACTCTGTCTCTGGTTCAAATAATTTAAAATTAGACGATGTTGTTGGTGTTATCCTTAGTGAGGAAATGCAACAGAAAAGCACAGGTGAGACATTATGCAATGTGTTGAACATGGAGAATAGGGGAAGACAAAAGGATAGAGGAAGGGGCCCAGGGAACCAAGGTAATTCTAGGAAGGGAAGATCCAAATCCAGACTTGGAAAGATAGAGTGTTGGAATTGTGGGAAGAAAGGACATCTGAAGAAAGACTGCAGAGCTCCAAAGAAACAAAGAGATAGACAGCATGAGAGAAATCAGGAAGCCAATGTAACAGGTGATGTGTTACAATATGCTTTGATTCTTTCTATAGATAATATTTTTGAGTCTTGGGTAGTAGATTCAGGGCCTTCATTTCATGCCACACCCCATAGGAAACATTTTCTAGATTATGTTCCAGGTGATTTTGGACAGTTTCATTTGGGTGATGATGCACCATGCAAAATTGTTGGAATGGGAAAGGTAAAAATAAAGCAACTCAATGGAAACCAATGGTTGTTGAAAGAGGAAAGACATGTTCCAGATTTAAGGCAAAATCTGATTTCAACAGGGAAATTGGCAAGTGAAGGTTGTATATCCATATTTATAGATAAGACATGGAAGGTCATCAAAGGATCATTGGTGATAGAAAAAGGAGAGAAGGGAGGTACATTGTATTTATGTACTGGTAATACTGACTCCTCTATCTCTCTAGCTTCTATAGGAGTGGATACAACACTGTGGCATCATAGGCTGGGACACATGAGTGAGAAGGGAATGCAGATACTTCACAAAAGAAATTTGTTTCCAAATCTTAAACAAATTGATTTGGACTTCTATGAGCATTGTGTTTATGGAAAACAGAAGAGAGTCAGATTTCTCAGAGTCGGAAAAGAAAAGAAAAATGAAAGGTTAGAGCTTACGCATACATATGTATGGGGACTAGCTCAGGTATCATCTCTTGGTGGCTCTCATTATTATGTTACTTTTATTGATGATGCAACTAGAAAAACTTGGGTTTATTGCATTCGACAAAAATATGATGTTTTTTATAAACTGGCTTATCGTGATTCTAATAAAAAATATGATGTTTTTTATACTTTTAAGAATGGAAATCTTTGGTTGAGAATGAGACAGAAAAAGTTTGAAGTGTCTCATAAGATAATGGAGGTGAATATTTAACAAGGAGTTTGATGATTAATGTTCATACCCATGGGATTCGAGAGAAGATAGTTCCAAGAACACCACAAGAAATGGTGTCAGAAAGGATGAACAGACAACTGCGAGCATGCAAGGAGTATGAGATTTCATGTTATTTCTCCCTTACGCCTCTAAGCAAATGTTGTAGATATTGTTGTTTACTTAATAAACAAAGGACCTTCTGGCTTATTTGGATGGTAGAATTCTAGAGGAGGAATGATAGGAAAAAAGGTAAACCATTATTTTTGAAGACTGCCAGAAGCTTTGGTCCATATTGATAAAGAAAATAGAACAAAGCTTGGAGGCAAAAACCAAGAAGTGTACCTTTTATTAGATGGATAAAGAGTTAATGATTTTGGCTATCGCTATGGGATTATGAAAATAACAAAATCATTAGGAGTAGAGATGTCACATTCAATGAGAAGGTCATGTACAAAGATTAGTTGTGGGAAAGAAACAGGAAAAGAAAAACAAGAATACACAAAGTATTGATGAGATCACTAAAAAGGTTCCAAAGGAACCGTAAAATCAAAATGTACAACAGGAGCAAAGAAAATTCAAACACCTCAAAGTGTTGTTAGAAAATCTACTAGGTTGGGCATGGCCCTTGAACGACATTCTCCTTCATTAATATTTATTGTTGATCGACTGGCGAACCGCATGTTATGAAGATGCAATGCATGTAGACACCAAAAGAAGTGGGAGCAAGGAAAGAGGAAATGGATTCCTATAAATAAACTATACCGACTTGGTTCAGTTTCCTGCTAGAAAAAGAGCATTGCGTAATAAATGGCTTCTAGAAGTTCAAGAAAGAAGATGGAGGAATAAAGAGGTACAAGCAAGGACTTGTTGTAAAGGGTTTGCACAAAAGAAAGTTATAGATTTTGATGAAATATTTTCTCCTCGTTGTTAAAAATGACTTCACTAGGACTATTTTAAGTCTTGTGGTAGTAGAAGATTTGCATCTCAACAATTAGATGTTAAAACAAATTTTCAATGGGGATTTGAGGAAGAGATTTATATGCGCCAGCCCACAATGGTATGAGTTCAAAGGGAAGGAGAATTTGAGACATGCGTGTTGAAGAAGAGCTTGTATGGCCTAAATCAATTTCCAAGGCAATGGTAGACGAATTTTGACAGGTTTATGACGTAACATGGTTATAGTAGATATTTTGATCACCGTATTTATTTCAAAAAGCTAGAAAATGGAAGCTATATTATCTTGCTATTGTATGGTGATGACATGCTTGTTGCGGTCTACTATGAAGGATATAAATATGCCTCAAGAAGAAATTAGCTAATTAATTTATGATGAAGGATTTGGTCAGCCGCGAAAGAAAATCCTTGGTATGAGTAACAAGAGACAAAATCGCGAATTGACATTGTCCTCGTGGCGAGTACATAGAGAAGGTAAGCGAGAGGTTTAGAATGCAAAATGAAACCAGCTTAGTACACCTTAGCCATCCATTTCAAATTAATTCAAGGAAATGTGTCCCAAGACACACAAGGAGGAGATATAATACATGTCCGTATCCCATTCACTGTAATACTATGCCTTGATGTATGTAATGGTTTGCAATGGGACCATATTGCACATGCGCGGGAGCTAGAGAAGATATATGAACAATTTTAGGTAAAGAACATTGGGAGGCGAAAGTGGATTCTCGACAATTTTGAGAGGTACTACTAACCATGCATTATGTTTTGGAGGCTTCTGTATATCGTTTCTACGTAAATATGTTGATTCGTGAGCATGGCGGTGTGATAAAGATATCGAGTATACCACTGTGGTATGTAGTTTACTACAGGAACAACAAGAAGTTGGATTTCAAAACTTCAAAAGATTGTTTCACTTTCAAAACGGCATACCATGTTGTTGCTATGAGCCCAGTAAAAATATGATTTGGTTACGAGGTTTATGGAGGAATTCAACAGCAGTTGAGAATAACAAGTTACTGCGACAAAGGAGAAAGTGCCATTGTTATTGTAAATAACTCAACCTTCCATTTGAAGACTACATATATAATTGAGGTACCACTTCATGATCCACTTTGGAATTTGGACATTTGAAGTTGGAAAACACACTAACCAAAATCCTACAAACATGTTAACAAAGGGAGTAATCAAGGAGAAACCGAGTTCCTGCTCACGAAGCTGGTATTCAATAATGAAGATGAAGATGAGAAATTTTCCAGTCCAAGAAGGTTTAGAGTCCAAAATATACAACAGTCGGCGGAGTTTTTGAGATCACTCAAGTGTGGGAGGATTGTTGTTGTGGAGCCTAATTATCTTCCCCGATTCAGAGGTCCTTTTCACCAGGTTTATACCCCATGAAGACTTTACACCAAGGAAGAATGTACACTCCTCCATTGTGGGAGTGCATACCCACTACAGGTTCATGGGGAAATTGCCTTGTAAATGGCTATTGTAATTTCATTGTAAATTTGGACCGCTCATTATAAGGTCATGCATCTAACAAGATATTATGTTAGGGTTTTTTACCGAGAAAGGCAAACCTCTTTATGAGAGAAATGTATTGCAACTATGATTGATGGTGAATATTGTATTCTCGGTGATAGAGACTATGAGAGAAAGAAGAGGAAGCTACAGTTTTGTTGGTTGCATCCCTTCATGGCGGATAATAATAAAGGAAGGACCCCGGGTAATTTCTCCGGTGGACGAGTTCAATCGGTGAAACTACAACTGTGGTTCTATTGTATTGTGTATCTCTATGTTTTGTTTCCAAATTTCTTTCTGCCTCTTATTTCTCCATGGTCCCTGCTTTTTTCTAAATTAACCTGTACCGTGAGCTTAAAAGGTAACTCAGAGGGAAAAAGAGGGTCTCGGTTCAAGTGGGAGCAATGTCTAAAGATGAAAAGTTTAGGTAGATAAATCTCTAATGACCAAACTACCACCATAGAAGACGCATGACATTTATATCAATGATCTATTCCTACCATTGAGTGGAGTAGCAAAGAATATGATGACCATGAAGGAGGAAGAATGGGAGATTCTCGACAAAGCAGTTCTTAGGGAATCCATATACCGAGCCCTCAAAGATCGGGATGGCTTCTAATATTTCAAAAGAAAAGACAACAAGGGTTTGATGGACGCTACATAAATTGTATGAAAACCCCTTGTCAATAATAAGGTATTTCTAATGAAGAGATTATTTAATATGAAGATGTCGTATAGACCATGGTAAATCATTTAAAATGATTTTAATACTCTGCTACTAATCAACTAAGTTCTATAAAAGTGACTTTGGATGATGAGGTCGTGGCTCTTCTAATCTTGTTCTCATTGCCAGAAGTTGGAACGACTTGGTCATGGACCAATATGGTTGTAAGTAACTTTGTCTCGGTACAAATAATTTAAAAATTTGATGATGTTGGTGGTGTTATCCTTAGTGAGGAAATGTGACCTAAAAGCAATGAGACATCAGGCAATGCGCTGAACATGGAGAATAGGGGAAGACAAAGGATAGAGGAAGGGGCCTAGGGAACCGAGGGAATTTAGAAGGGAAGATCCAAATCCAAAACTTGGAAAGATAGAGTGATATAATTGTGTGAAGAAATGACATCCTAAGAAGAAAGACCCATAGAGCTCCAAAGAAACAAAGAGATGGACAACAGGAGAGAGAATCAAGAAGCAAATGTAACAGTGATGTGTCAAGATGATTTGATTATTTCTATAGATAATATTTCTTAAGTCTTGGTAGTATATTCGTGGGCTTCATTTCATGCCACACCCCATAAGAAACATTTTCTAGATTATGTTCATGGTGATTTTGACAAAGTTCATTTGAGTGATGATGCACCATGCAAAAATTGTTGGAATGGGAAAGGTAAAAAACAGCAATGCAATGGAAACAATTGGTTGTTGAAAGAGGTAAGACATGTTCCGGGTCTAAGGAAAAATATAATAGATTTCCCCAACAAGGCATTTGGAAAGTGAAGGTTGTATATCCATATTTACAAGATAAGACGTGGAAGGTCATCAAAGGATCATCGCATAGAAAAAGGAGAGAAGGTATATTGTATTTATGTACTAATAACACTAACTCTTCTATATATTTAACTTCTAAAAGAGTGGATACAACAATTTGGAATCACAGGATTGGACACATGAGTGACAAGGGTATGCAGACACTTCACAAAAGAAATTTGTTTGTATATCTTAAACAAATTGATTTGGACTTTGTGAGCATTGTGTTTATGGGAAACATAAGAGAGTCACATTTCTCAGAGTCTAAAAGAAAAGAAGAATGGTGTTGTTAGGAGCTTGTGCATATTGCATGCATATGCTTTTAACCATCTCAAAAGCCATCTCTTGGTTGTTCTTGTTATTATGTTACTTTATTGATGATGCAACTAGAAAAACTTGGGTTTATTAAGCATCTCACAAAAATTGATGTTTTTGATAATTTCTTTAAGAAATGGAAAGTTTTGGTTGAGAATGAGACAAGAAAAAATTTTGAAGTTTCTAAGATTAGATAATGGAGGTGAATATTGCAGCTAAGAGTTTGATGATTAATGTTCATACCATGGGATTCGTAGAGAGAAGATACCCAAGAACACCACAAGAAATGGTGTGTCGTAAAGGAAGAACAGGACAATCATGGAAAGCAGTGAGTATGAGATTGCATGTCGGATTGCCCTTACACTGGTGGATGTTGTAGATAATGTTGTTTACTTAATAAAAGGACCTCTCAAGCTCTTGGATGGTAGAATTCTAGAGGAGAATGGACAGAAAAGGGCGTAAACTATTCTTTTTGAAAACTTTCGCTGTGAAGCATTTGTCCATATTGATAAAGAAAATAGAACAAAGCTTGGAGGAAAAACTAGCAAAATTTTATTGATACCTGTTAATGATTTTTTTTATCGCTTAAGGGATTATGAAATAACAAAACCATTAGAGAGATGTCATATCCAATGAGAAGCTCATGTACAAAGGATCAAGTGGAAAGAAATGGGAAAAAGAAAAACAAGAATACACAGCTTAATGAGATCAAAGAAATTCCAAATGAACTAGAAAATCAAAATGTACAACAAAGGAGCAAAGAAAATTCCCCAAACACCTTGGGTACAGCTAGAAAAATCTACCAAAGTTAAGTAGAACCCCTAACGATACTCTCCTTCATTGTGGCTATTTATTGTTGGATCGACATGGTGAACGTGAATGTTATGAAGAGGCAAAGAAGGTAGACACTAAAAGAAGGGATCGTTGCATGTAGTAGTGAAAATGGATCTCGGTAAATAAACTACATACTTGGGACTTGGTTCCGAATGGTTCACGTGAAAAGAGTATTGTATAATAAATGGGTTTACAGTTTGAGGGAAGAAGATGGAGGAATAAAGAGGCAAGGATGTAGATTTGTTGTAAAGGGTTTGCACAAAAGAAAGGCAGATGATTCTTTGATGAAATATTTTCTCCTGTTAAAATGACTTCAGTTAGGACTATTTTAAGTTTGTGGCAGAATATTTTCATGTTGAACAATTAGATGTTAAAACAAATTTTCTCCATGGGATTTGGATGAAGAGATTTATATGTGAAAACCATGTGGGTATGAGGTCAAAGGGAAGAGAATTTGGTATGCAGGCTTGAAGAAGATCTTGTATGGCCTAAAGCAAGCTCCGTAGTGGTATTTGAAGTTTGGATGTGTTTGGCGACGTAATTGTGGTTATAGTAGATGTCATTATGATCACTGTGTTTATTTCAAAAAGCTAGAAAATGGAAGCTATATTATCTTGCTATTGTATGTAGATGGAATGCTTGTTGCAGGGTCTAATATGCAGGATATAAATCTGCTCAAGAAGAAATTAGCTAATTCATTTGCAATGAAGGATATGGGTGCTACAAAGAAAATCCTTGGTATGAGAATAACAAGAGACAGAAAAAATCGCAAATTGACATTGTCTCAGGGTGAGTACACAAAGAAGGTGTTGGAGAGGTTTAGAATGCAAAATGCAAAAGCAGTTAGTACACCTTTAGCCAACCATTTCAAATTAACTAAGAAAATGTGTCCCAAGACACAGGAGGAGATATAATACATGTCCAAGGTCCCATATTCATCTACATTTGGCAGCTTGATGTATGCAATGGTTTGCACAAGACCAGATATTGCACATGCAGTGGGAGTTGTGAGCAGATATATGAACAATCTAGGTAAATAACATTGGGAGACAGTAAAGTGTATTCTTAGATACTTGAGAGGTACTTCTAAGCATGCATTATGTTTTGGAAGTTTAGAAATTGTTCTACAGGGATATATTGATTCAGATATGGCAGGTGATAAAGATAGCAGGAGGAGTACCACAGGATATGTGTGTAGAAATTTTGAACACAAATTAAGTATTCCTGCTATTCTCCTGATCTAACAATTATCTGCCACTGTTAAATACATAATCGCTTCTACTATTATTCTTGTGGAAAATTAAACCACGATCACAACCACAATCACAAAGTGAAATATCAACACATAACACATAAGTTTTTCCGGGAAAGCGTAAAGATAAAAACCCCACTATCATATATTATGTATGTCATGAATCATGAAACAATCTCATACAAAAATCTAATCCAAGAGCTCTCAGTACAATACAATAGTCTCACACTGTCATACACAAATCAACAAATACATGTGCCAATTCACTGTGTCCAGACAGCCTGCCTCCTCTCCACAATCTCTACAATTTGAATTATCACGATCGAATACAATTGCCTAGTTTGCACATGCTCATAAGCATATCCAATGCATGTGTGATCAAATCACAACTGATAGTCAACTATCCCTTTCACCTGTTATCTCAACTGGGTCTCCAATGGAACTGGCGTGCATGTAGTTAACCATGGTGAATCTTCAGTTGCATGTGAGTTCACTGATTGTGAATTAATGAATAATTAATTCACTGAACTATCACTAGTACAACTAAGATTAACTCACTTAACTACACTTGTAATTCTGTTACAACTCCAAATCACTCAGTTATGAATGAGATAATAGATTAATATTTATTATCCAAATTATTTAAGGGAAAAGTAAATTAGACACATGTTTCTTGTTGACTTTTCAAAACTCCCTCTCAACAAGAAAGGTATTATCCTTCATCCCAATATTGTCTCTGTGATATTTGAATTTGCTCCTGGTGAGAGCCTTCGTCAGAATGTCTGCATCCTGATATTCCGTAGGAATGTATTGAAGCAACATGATCTCCCGCTGCACACAATCTCTGAGATGATGATACTGGATATCTATATGCTTAAATCTGTCATGAAACATAGGATTAATCGAGAGTTTAATGCAAATTTGATTATCACAATAAATCAATGTCGGATCTAAATGAGAACCAAAGAAACCAACCAATATCTTCCTCATCCAGATAGCCTCACATGCATCTTGACTCGCTGCCATTTATTCTGCTTCCGCTGAACTAAGTGCCATAGATCTTTGTTTCCTGTTGTACCAAGAAACAGTTGTAGATACGATACTAAAGATCCCCCCTGATGTGCTCTTTCTGTCCATTGGTCTGCCCACCCAATCTACATCTGTGAAGCCATGCAACTTCACCTCATCCGTCTGTCTGTACCATAATCCATACTCAGAAGTTCCCTTCAGATATATTAGGACATGCTTACCCACCTTCCAAAAGAGTTTGGTAGGCTTAACCATCGCTTGACTTAGCTGGTTAACTGCATAGAAAATGTCTGGTCTCGTATTCACTAAATACATTAGCGAACCCACTAACTGTCGATAGACAGTAGCATCCACTACCTCTCTAGAATTAGCATCCTCTTTCCTCTAGTTTCCTGGAAGAGGAGTATCCATGGGTTTGCATCCCTCCATGTGAAACTTACCCAGTATCTCCTTTGCATACTTTGACACAAAAAGTTCACCATCTCGCTGCCATATTTCCAATCCAAGGAAATAATGAAGAAGGCCCAAATCCTTCATCTCGAACTCCTTTGCAAGGTCATCCTTGTATGAGTGTATCAACCGCTCATCACCAGTAAGTATTAAATCATCAACATAAAGAACAATGATTAATAGCTTACCCTCCACCACAATTTGGTATAGGTTTTCATCCCCTTCACTTTTGGTAAAGCCCAAACTGATGAAATAGTTGTCTATCCAAGTGTACCAAGCACGGGGTGCTTGCTTCATCCCATACAATGCTCTCGAGTCTACACACATGAGAGTCTCTGTCAAAGGTCTCAAAACCTTATGGTTGTTCAATGTACACTTCTTCCTCAATGATCTTGTTGAGGAACACAATTTTTACATCCATATGATGAATGTGCCAGCCCATCTGCGTCGAGAGTGCAAGGATGGATCTTATGGAAGAGTACCTTGTGACAAGTGCAAAGGTCTCATCATAATCTATCCCCTCAATCTGTGAGAAGCCCCGGGCCACAAACCTGGCCTTGTATTTCTCAACACTCCCATTAGCAGCTTGCTTTACCTTGTAGATCCATCTCGATCCTACCACTGATTTATCAATCGGTCTTGGGACAATTTCCCATGCACTGTTTTTGACAATGGAGTCATACTCCTCTACCATAGCATCAACCCAAGTGGGATACTGCACTACTTCCTGAAAGGAAGATGGTTCAGTCACAATACATTTTCTCATGAGAGCCATGTATCTAGCAAATCGATCAGGAGACTATCTTTGTCTGCACTGTGAAGTAGGGGCTCCTACATTCTGTGCAGCATCTAGTCTCAATCTATCAGCTTCCATGGTTCACTTTCTGCCATTTCTGATGGATGGATCTGCTTGACTGGTTTCCTCCACTCCATGAACCTCCTCATGTGGTTGATCCACATCTTGAGACTCATCTTTGGGAACCAACAGTTCCTCTTCTATATGCAAGTCTAGCTCCCTCTCAAGCAACAACCGCATGGCTTTCCCCTCATCGAATTTTATATCCCGTCACATAACAATCATCTTACTGTTCGACAAATACACACGATAATTATGGGGTGTTTCTGTGTACCCCACAAATATCCCAACTTCAGCAGTCGGTTCCAGCTTCTTCCTGGAATTCTTGGTCACATGCACATAAACAGATGAGCCAAAAATTTTAAAATGAGAAACATCAGGTTTCTTACCAGTAAAAGCTTCTTCAGGTGTACTCATGCCAAGAACTCTATGAGGACAATGGTTTTGCACATAAACCACAGTATTGCATGCTTCTGCCCACAAATGCATTGGTAGGCCCTGATCATGCAACATTGCTCGTGCTGCAACTACGATCGCTCTGTTCTTTCTCTCTGTGAACCCATTTTGTTGTGGGTTATGAGGCGCTAGGAGTTCTCTTTGAATTCCTTCTCTGTTGCAGAAGTCTTTGAATTCGTTAGAGATGTATTCTCCACCATTATCGCTCCTTAGAGCCTTCACTTGCTTCCCCGGCTCTTTCTCCACCAATGCTTTAAACTCACATAACTTTGATAATGTTTGATCCTTCTTCTGCATGAAGAATATCCATCATTTACGAGAAAAGTCATCAACAAAAATAACATAGTACTTGTGTTTTGTTTTTGAAGCAACCGAGAATGGTCCACACACGTCTGTGTGAATTCTCTCCAGGATCATCGAAGCACGGTTCTCCTTTTCATGAAAGGTGGACTTTACATACTTCCCCAGTGTGCACCCCTTGCACTGATCTAACTAAGCAAGTGTTCCCCTTGGAAGTACGGTAGATATTTGTTGCATGATCTTCAAGGCTCCATGATGAAGATGGCCTACTCTCCCATGCCATAATTCACCCTCATCCTGGCTCACCACTTTTTTTTCCTTGCCTATCATGGAACCACAGCCATCTACCTCCATCATCTAGAGATTCTTAACTCGAATCCCTATCTTCTTGACTTGACCCATTGCTTTATGTCGCAGGTAGGCTTTTCCACTGCTAAAAACAACATCATAGCCTCTGTCTTCCAACATTACGACTGAGACCAAGTTTTTCTTCAGACCTAGAACATGCATAAAAAAATTCAATTGAAATGGTTTACCTGACTCCCTCTGAAAGGTAATGGTACCAATACCAGTTGCACTGTATCGTCCATCGTCTCTGTTAAGCCCTAATATTGGCTCATTACCACTTAATTGGGGCATATTAGATTAGTAATGTTATTTTATTTATGTCGGCTTAGGCCATTAGTTGTGATTTAGATTAGTAATTTTATTTTATTTATGTCGGCTTTAGGCCAT
>SNQJ01S0037404.1:9314-35358 GCA_010110895.2 Picea sitchensis
TTGGTAGCATAACTTTACCCAAGATGAGTGAGATCCTTTTCCCTTCTACACCATTTGTTTTATAGAAATTTATTCACTAACACATGTCCACATGCACAATTATTTAACTTTTTAATTAATTTAATTAGGATTATTCACCCACACACTTGTCACACTCTCCCCAAGTTGCACAAGTAATTCCAAATTTTTATTTTATTTAAAAAGTCAATTTCCCTCACATTCCCCAATGTGTTCCTATTTTCGCTCTTAGTTGTCCCTGTGTTCCCCAAATTTTCATTTAATGAGTGTCTCCTAACTATATCTTAGTTAGAGTTGGATTATGAGGCTTCTTCTAGTTAGGCTAGTGGTAGCTTGACTCTAGATATCATTCTATGTGTACACCTATTCTCTCATATTTTATTTCTTTCTATTTTAAAAATCCCTTTTATTATTTTCATGCACACATGTGCATTCTATCAAATCTTTAGATTTTTCTCACTTTTTTTTTAAATTGATTTATCTCTATTCTTTTAATTTATTTAATATTTTAATTTAGTCCCCTAACTAAACTTAGACTTAGGATTAGTCTTAGAATTAGGCTTAGACTTTTATTGGGATTTATATTTAATAAATTCATTGTTTAATTAATTATTTTAATCCGATAAGGTCTAATCAATTCGATGTTTTCTAGTCCACCTAGTTTTATTGACTCAAGTTTTTAATTATGGTGCCCTTCAAGACACACCTTTATGCTCCAAGGGCGCCACTCACGTTTGGCTGTTTTTGGAAGTTGTCTGACCCTTTGGAGTCAACACTCCATTTAGTTGACCTTGTGAGAGACTAAGGGATTCTAAGGAATAAGGACTCTGTCGTATTTCACACTCCTTAGAATATTCGTGAGCGACTGTCTCAGTCCGCCTTCATGACATCGTGGACCTCTCGAACTAGGTAATCGTTAACCTATCATTTGATCCATGGAAGGAGTGCTCGTAGGCTGTGACTAGGACGCCGCCACACCTCTCCCTCAATGTCTGGTTTCCCTGCATGGCCCCTTTACTCCTTATATGAGTAGGATTAGCAAGCATCGTCAGTCTGTCTCCATTGACAAAAACATTGTCAATGATCCATATACATAAATCATACTATAATCAATCATATGTCACATGTGCATAAAATGAAATACTCAAATAAAATTGCAATCCACTCCCTAACTCAATCTAGAGTCCAAGGAAGTCCATTAATGCCATCAACATCCAGAATATATCAAGTGATTTGTACACTCATGAAAACTTGTCAATAGCATATGCCAATATATATATATATATCAAATAATAATAATTCACAACACATCATCATCATCATGTATAATCCATAATTGAAACAAAATCACAATGTACCATAACCAGATCACTTGCATGCAAATGTCCTCGAAGAATAAGTCAATAAAAGTGTGCTCGGTAGAGTAGGATGTTACAATGTCATATGAAAATTGACATTGTTGGATGACATGGAGTTATCATCCCTGGTGAAGCCACCTGATGTTGTATGTATTTAGGTGTGGTGTTGTCGATAATCCCAACTGTTTGACAACCTATGGCTTCCGCTATCAACAATGAAATGCAACGAGGTCCCCTTCACCCACATCTGTGAATGAAAGAGGCGCTCCCCCTCTTCAGGATCTACTGATTCTTCTCGTTGAATTAATGCAGTCATGACAGTAGCATTTTTTAATACAAATAAAATCCAAAACCCTAACCCCAGAAGATGAAAATCAAACAGTTTTCTAGAACCCGTTTTGGGTAGTTTGGTGTATCAACTTCCCAGGGGCATAACTTTAGCATATGATCTTCGTTTGGGGCACTCGATAGCTCGTTGGAAAGGTATCAATGAGGAGATTAATTTTGGGGGATAAATAAGACTCTTCATTTATCATTGAGGTTCCTAATCATGAAGAAACTTCATTTAGGCCCTCAAAATGGCCCAAAAGTCTTGAAACTGGAAAATTGCTAAAAATAGTAAATTGTCGGAAGACTATTTTGAGCCAGTTGGAATAGGTGGGTGGTGACCGATATCCACCTGGATCAATCCTCCATCCATAAGAATAAATGGTATCCATTTTTTTGAGTTCCTGGGGGAGAGGGGAAAGCACTTGTTGAATCTAAACCTTGGTGAGCTGCTTGCATTGTTGGAGAAGTTGTGTTGCTTGGTTTGTGGGAGGTTGTTGAGAATCTAATGAGATGACTCTGTGCAGAAGGAATCTTTGTGCTTTGCTTCAATATTGTCTACCTACTTATGCACGATAGAAGGCACTTAGAATGGAGCTACAGTGGTTCCAGTTCCCTTATGTTCACCTTTTGAACAGATTGTGAAGAAGCTAAATTTTGTAGTATGAGATACTACTTTGTGGCACTGTTTAAATGGGGTAGTAGTTGGAACTACCTTTGGTATCCTATAGAGATGACTCCCCAAAGTAACAATGACACTACGTGGTCGAGACTCATAATTAGCATAGCGCTTCCACATATATGGTTATCCCAAAAGAACATTACAGACAACCATCGGGGCAACATCACATAATACCTCATCCTTGAAGGGCTAGATGTCGTATGACAATCGACATTGCTGGATGACATAGAGATATCGTCCCTAGCAAAGCCATCCGATGTTGTATGGTTGTAGGTGTGGTGTTGTCGACAATCCCAATTGTTTGATGACCTCTTCTGAGATGAGGTTCTTCTAGCTTCCGCTATCAACAATGAAATGCAACGGGGTCCCCTTCATCCATATCTATGACTGAAAGAGGCGCTCCCCCTCTTCAGGATCTGTCGGTTCTTCTGGTTGATTTTTTGCGGCCACAACAATAGCAATGGGGTCTACGTTGATGATTTGTCTTCTCCCATTATTTTCAAAATCATATTCTGAATCGAGGTTCGGCTCCTTTTCTTTGATCTCAGACATCAATTATTGTTTTGAGCGACATTCATTAGTGTTGTGCCAGGGGATTTGGTGGAAATCACACCACTTCCCAGTGTCCTTCATCTTCCAATGACCCTTCTTTTCCTATGGCTTGGACTAGTTTTTGGGAGGCTATTTATTAGGGTTGTCTTTATCATACTTTGGTTATCAAATCAGACCCCAACTCTCATTTGTTATGGTGCTTAAATTTCTTCTTGATTTTTACAGCATATCGATAGGAAGCTCTCAGTGATGAGATGTCTAAGAAATCCATTTTGGTTTGGATGTACCTATGAAGAACCCTACAGTATTTCAGAACTAGATGTCACTCATAGTCTTTGATACCCATCTTGGTGCACAAGGTATGGAAATTATGGGTGAACTCCGACACTGTTTGGCCCCTCTCTTGTCGCAGTGTGGTCCATCTCATGTATTGGTCATCATAGTTACCAACAGGTTAATATTGTTCCTTGACTGCATCCACAAAAAAATCCCAAGTGGGTTAGGCCCCATATATTCCAGACTCCTCTGTGGAACTTTTCTCCTAGTCAATTTCCCACCAATGTTTGACATGGGGAAGAGCCTTAAGGAGTGAAAAGGTGATCTTTTCATTGTAGGAAACAGTTTTAACAGAGAAATAACCTTCTAACATATTTAACCATTTTTCTAGAGCATCCACATCTATCTGACCTTCAAATATGGGAATATCAAAATTGACTTGTACCTTGAAAGAATATGTGCTTCCAAAGTGGTCGCTTGATGAAAACGTTCATGTTGTTATTGACATGCATTGAAGCATGTGAGAAAAATTCTCCATCATTTTGTCCCTCTGTCGCGTGTGAGATTGCTCAAGCAACAGATTGATAGAATCTTCTGCTCCATCATTTTTCTTTTCTTCCACCATGGAGGGTTTCTTGGGCGTGCGAGAGCGATTGTACTCAAGAGAGACAAGATTGAGACCCAACTTGCTATACTCGGACCTCGTCGGGGACATGCACTGCAAAATGATCAAGAGCAACCTGCTTTGATGCCACTGGTCCAGATTATTTTTGGCACGAAATGAGAGAGGAGATATCGCACATAAATATAAAGATATATTGAAAGAGAGCCAATAATATAACAAATATATATCAGATATATAATGAGAGGCACAAATATACAGTAATACACAGTTTCTATTAATGAGTGAAATGTACAAAACTGTAGAAATACATAGTGAAAGACTCGCTAGAATGGTCGCTAGAATGGTGGCAACTTATCTCTGAGAAGAGATGTGATAGATACTCACATTCACAAGAATATGATTGTTACAATGAGTCTCTAAAGACATTTTTAACATAAATAAAATCCAAAACCCTAACCCTCAAAGATGAAAAGCCAAGAGTTTTGTGGACCCTGTTTTGGGTAGTTTGGTGTATCAACTTCCTAGGGGCATAACTTTGGCATGTGATCTCTGTTTGGGGTGCACGATAGCTCATTGGAAAGGTATAGATGAGGAGATTTGAGTTTCATTGAGATGTATGATCGGGAAAAACTTCATTTAGGCCCTTAAAATGGCCCCAAAAGTTTAGGAACCGAAAAATTGTTAAAAATAGTAAATTGCCAGAACACTGTTTTGATCTAGTTGGAATAGGTGGGTGGCAATCGATATACACCTAGATCAATACTCCCATCCTTAGGAAGGAATTATCTCCATTGTGTTGAGTTCCTTGGGGAGAGGGGAAAACGCTTGTTGAATCTAAACCTTGGTGAGTCGCTTGCCTTGTTGGAGATGTTGTGTTGCTTGGTTTGTGGGAGGTTGTTGAGAACCTAATGAGATGACTATGTGCAAAATGAATCTTTGTTCTTTTATTCAATATTGTTGACCTGCTTCTATTGGATAGAAGGTTCTTGGACTAAGGCTATAGTGGTTGCAGTGTCCTTCTCTTCACCTTTTGAACAGATTGTGAAGAAGCTGAATTTTGTAGTATGAGATACTACCTTGTGACACTGTTTAGGTGGGATAGTAGTTGGAACTACCTTTGGTATCCTGTAGAGATGACCCCCTAAAATAAAAATGACACTACAGGGTCGAGACTCATAAATAGCATGGTGCTTCCACATATATGCTTGGCCCAAAAAAAAACATCACAGACATCCAACAGAGAAACATCACAAAATACATCATCCTTGAAGGGTTGGATGTCGTATGACAATCGACATTGTTGGTTGACACAAAGATTTCATCCCTGGAAAATCCACCTGATGTTTTATGGCTGTGGATGTGGTGTTGTAGACAATCCCAAATTTTTTATGACCTTTGCTGAGATGAGGTTATTCTGGCTTCTGCTATAAAAAAATGAAATGAAACAGGGTCCCCTTAACCCACATCTTTGAATGAAAGAGGTGCTCCCCCTCTTGAAGATATGTTGGTTCTTTTGGTTGAATTATTGTGGTCGCGACCGTAGTAATGGGGTATGCATCGATGATCTGTCTTCTCCCATTATTATCTGAATCAAATTATAAATCGGGGTTCAGCTCCTTTTCTTTGATCTCGGCCACCAACGATTGCTTTGAGAGACATTCATCAGTGTTGTGCTAGGGGATTTTGTGTAAATTACACCACTTCCCAATGTCCTTCTTCATCTTCCCGTGACCCTTCTTTTCCTGTGGCTTGGACTGGTTTTCGAGAGGTTGTTTGTTAGGGTCATCTTTATCATACTTTGGTTGTTGTGGATTTGCACAACCGAACTCTCATTTCTTATGGTGCCTAAATTTCTGCTCGATTTTGATTACATATCGATAGGCAGCTCCCATTGATGAGATGTCTAGGAATACATTTTGGTTTGGATGTACCTATGTAGAGCGTCACGATATTTTAGAACCAGATGCCACTCAAATTCTTTGATACCCATCTTGGTGCGTAAGGTATGGAAATTATTTGTGAACTCTGACACTGTTTGGCCACTCTCTTGCCACAATGTAGTCCATCTCATGTATTGGTCTCCATAGTTACAAACAAGGTAATATTGTTCCTTGACCGCATCCACAAAAAATCACAAGTGGGCTTGGCCCCATATATTCCAGACTCCTTTGTGGAACTTTGCTCCTAGTAAGTTTCCCACCAATGTTTGACATGGGCCAGAGCCTTAAGGAGTGCAAAGGTGATCTTATTCCCTATTAGAAAAATTGTGAATAGAGAAATAACCTTCTAGTATATTTATCCATTTTTTTAGGGAATCCACGTCTATTTGACCTTCAAATACGGAAATATAAAAATTGACTTGTACCTTTAAAGGAGAGGTGCTTCCAAAGTGGCCGATTGATGAAGACATGCATGTTGTTATTGGCGGGCATTGAAGAATGTGGGAAAAATTCTCCATCATTTCGTCCCTCTGTCGCGAGAGAGATTGCTCAAGCAACATATTGAAAGAATCTTCTGCTCCGTCATTTTTATTTTCTTCCACCATGGAGGGTTTCTTGGGCATGAGAGATAAATTTTCCTCAAGAGAGACATGCTTGAGACCCAACTCTCTATACTCAGACCTCTTCGGGGACATGCACTGAAAAATGATCAAGAGCATCCTACTCGGATACCACCGATCTAGATTATTTTTGTCACGAAATGAGAGCGAAGATATAGCACATAAATATACAGGGATATTCCAAGAGAGCCAATAATATAACAGATACATATAATATATATAACTAGAGGCACAGATATACAATAATACACAATTTCTTTTAATGAGCGAAATGTACAAAACTGTAGAAATACAGAGTGAAAGACTCGCTAGAATGGTGGCAGCTTATCTCTGAGAAGAGATGTTATGGCTAGTCACAGTCACAAGAAGATGATTGTTACTATGAGGCTCTAAAGGCATTTTTAACATAAATAAAATCCAAAACCATAACCCTGGAAGTTGAAAAGCCAACAGTTTTGTGGACCCTGTTTTGGGTAGTTTGGTGTATCAACTTCCCAGGGGTGTAACTTTGGCATACAATCTTCGTTTAGGGCACACGATAGTTCGTTGGAAAGGTATCGACGAGGAGATTAATTTTGGGGGCACAATAAGAGAATTTCAGTTTTGTAGAGGTTCCAGATCATGAAAAAACTTTATTTGGGCCCTCAAAATGGCCCCAAAAGTTTAGGAACCAAAAAACTGCTAAAAATGGTAAATTTATAGAAGACTATTTTGAGCCAGTTGGAATAGGTTTTTGGCCACCAATATCCACTTGGATCAATCCTCCCTCCTTAAGAATCAATGGTATCCATTGCGTTTAGTTCCCCGGGGAGAGGGGAAAGGGCTTGTTAAATATGAACCTTTGTGAGTTGCTTGCCTTGTTGGAGAAGTTGTTGCTTGGTTTATGGGATGTTGTTGAGAACTTCATGAGATGACTGTGTGTAGAAGGAATCTTTTCTCTTTTCTTCAATATTTTTGACCTGCTTCTGTTAGATAGAACATGCTTGGAATGAGGTTGTAGTGGTTACAGTGTCCTTCTGTTCACCTTTTGAATAGATTGTGAAGAAGTTGAATTTTGTAGTATGAGATACTACCTTGCGACACTGTTTAGGTGGGAAAATAGTTGGAACTACCTCTGGTATCCTATAGAGATGACCCCCCAGAGTAACAATGACACCACGGAGTTGAGACTCATAAATATCATGGCACTTCCACATATATGGTTGGCCCAAAAGAACATCACAGACATCCAGTGGGGCGACATCACATAATGCCTCATCCTTGAAGGGCTCGATGTCATATGACAATTGGCACTGCTAGCTAACACAAAGATATCATCCCTGGAGAAGTCACCCGATGTTGTATGGGTGTGGGTGTGGTGTTGTCGACAATCCCAACTGTTTAATGACCTCTGCTGAGATGAGGTTCTTTTGGCTTTCGCTATCAACAATGAAATGCAACGGGGTCCCCTTCACCCACATCTGTGAATGAAAGAAGTGTTACCCCTCTTTAGGATATGCTAGTTCTTTTGTTTGAATTATTGCGTTCGCGACAATAGCAGTGGGGTCTGCATTGATGATCTATCTTCTCCCATTATTTTATGAAGCATATTCTGAATTGGGGTTCAACTCCTTTTCTTTGATCTCGGCCACCAATGATTGTTTTGAGCGAGATTCATCAGTGTTGTACCAGGGGATTTTGTGCAAATCACACCACTTTCCAGTGGTATTTTCCCTCTTCCCATGACCCTTCTTTTCATGTGGCTTGGACTGATTTTCGGGAGCCTATTTGTTAGGGTTGTATTTATCATACTTTGCCTGTTGAAGATTTGCAGACCCTAACTCTCGTTTGTTCTAGTGCCTAAATTTCTGCTCGATTTTGACAGCATATCGATAGGAAACTCCCATTGATGAGATGCCCAGGAAATCCATTTCGGTTTGAATGTACCTATGCAGAGCCCCATGGTATTTCAGAACCAGATGTCGCTCAAAGTATTTGATACCCATCTTAGTGCGCAAGGTATGGAAATTATTTATTAATTCCAACATTGTTTGGCCGCTCTCTTTGCACAATGTGTTCCGCCTCATGTATTGGTCGTCATAGTGATCAACAGGGTAATATTGTTCGTTGATCGCATCCAAAAAAAAGTCCCAAGTGGGCTCGGCCCCATATATTCTTGACTCCACTGTAGAAATTTTCTCCTAGTAAGTTTCCCACCAATGTTTGACATGGGGGAGAGCCTTAAGGATTGCGAAGGTGATCTTTTCCTTGTCAGAAAAATTGTGAACAGAGAAATAACCTTCTAGCAGATTTAACCATTTTTCTAGGGCATACGCATCTATTCGACCTTCGAATATGGGAATATCAAAATTGAATTGTACCTTCAAAGGAGAGGTTCTTCCAAAATGGCTTCTTGACGAAAACGTGTCTGCTGTTATCGACAGGCGTTGAAGGATGTGGGAAAAATTCTCCATCATTTTGTCCCTCTATCGCGTGAGAGCTTGCTCAAGTAACATATTGATAGAGTCTTATGCTCCATCATTTTTATTTTCTTCCACCATGGAGGGTTTCTTGGGTGTGCGAGAGTGATTTTCCTCAAGAGAGACAAGCTCGATACCCAACTTGTTATACTCGGACCTCATCGGGGACATGCACTAAAAAACAATCAAGATCAGCCTGCTCTCATACCACTGATCCAGATTATTTTCGACACAAAATGAGAGCGGAGATATAGAAGAAAAATATACAGAGATATTGCAACATATCCAATAATATAATAGAGATATATCAGATATATAAAAGAGGCACAGATATATGGTAACACACAATTTCTATTAATGAGTGAAATGTACAAAACTGTAGAAATATAGAGTGAAAGACTTGCTAGAATGGTCGCAACTTATCTCTGAGAAGAGATGTGAAGACTACTCACATTCACAAGAATATGATTGTTACAATGAGGCTCTAAAGGCCTCTTTAACATAAAGAAAATCCAAAACCCTAATCCCTGAAGATGAAAAGAACAGTTTCATGGACCCCATTTTGGGAAGTTTGGTGTATCAACTTTCTAAGGGCGTAACTTTGGCATACAATCTTCATTTGGGGCACACGATAGATCGTTGGAAAGGTATCAACAAGGAGATTCATTTTGGGGGCTCAATCAAAGCATTTAAGTATCATTGAGGTGCTTGATCACGAAAAAACTTCATTTAGGCCCTCAAAATGGCCCCTGAAGTTTAGGAATCGAAAAAAATGTTAAAAGTAGTAAATTTCCATAAGACTGTTTTGAGTGAGTTGGAATAGGTGGGTGGCCATTGATATCCACCTAGATCAATCCTACCTCCTTAGGAAGCAATGGTCTCCATTGTGTTGAGTTCCTGGGGGAGAGGGGAAAGCACTTGTTGAATCTGAACCTTGGTGAGTTGTTTGCCTTGTTGGAGAAGTTGCACTGCTTGGTTTGTGGGAGGTTGTTGAGAACCCGATGAGATGACTGTGTGCAAATGGGATCTTTGTGTTTTTATTCAATCTTGTCTACCTACTTCTGTTGGATAGAAGGTGCTTGGATTGAGGCTGCAATGGTTGTAGTGTCCTTCTGTTCACCTTTGTAACCGATTGTGGAGAAGTTGAATTTTGTAGTATGAGATACTACCTTGCGACATTGTTTAGGTGGGACAGTAGTTGGAACTACATCCATTATCCTGTAGAGATGACCCCCCAGAGAAGCAATGACACTACGGGGTCGAGACTCATAAATAGCATGGCGCTTCCACATATATGACTGCCCAAAATAACATCACAGACATCCAGCTGGGCAACATCACATAATACCTCATCCTTGAAGGGATGGATGTCGTATGAAAATTGACATTGTTGGCTGACATGAAGATCTCATCCCTGGCGAAGCCACCCGATGTTGTATGTTTGCGGGTGTGGTGTTGTTGAAAATCCCAATTGTTTGATGACCTTTGCTGAGATGAGGTTCTTCTGGCTTCCGCTGTCAACAATGAAATGCAACGAGGTCCCCTTCACCCACATTTGTAAATGAAAGAGGTGCTCCTCCTCTTCAGGATCTGCTAGTTCTTTTGGTTGAATTGTTGTGGTCGAGACAGTAGCAGTGGGGTTTGCATTGATGATTTGTCTTCTCCCATTATTTTTTGAATCTGGGTTCGACTCCTTTTCTTTGATCTGGACCACCAATGATTGTTTTGAGCAACATTCATCAGTGTTATGCTAGGGGATTTTGTGGAAATCACACCACTTATCAGTGTCCTTCTTTGTCTTCCGATGACCCTTCTTTTCATGTGGCTTGGACTGGTTTTCAAGAGGCTATTTGTTAGGTTCGTATTTATCATACTTTGGTTGTTGCAGATTTGCAAACCTGAACTCTCATTTGTTTTGGTGCCTAAATTTCTGCTTGATTTTGACAACATATTGATAGGCATCTCCCAGTAATGAGATGTACAGGAAATCCATTTTGGTATGGATGTACCTATGCAAAGCCCTACAATATTCCCAGTTTGGTGTGAAAGGTATGGAAATTATTTGTGAACTCTGACACTGTTTGGCCCCTCTCTTGTCACAGTGTGGTCCATCTCATGTATTGGTCATCATAGTTACCAATAGGGTAATATTGTTCCTTGACCGCATCCACCAAAAAATCCCAAGTGGCCTCGACCCCATATATTCCAGACTCCTATGTGGAAATTTTCTCCCAGTAAGTTTCCCACCAATGTTTGACATGGGGGAGAGCTTTAAGGAGTGCGAAGGTGATCTTTTCCCTGTCAGAAAAATTGTGAACAAAGAAATAACCTTCTAGCAGATTTAACCATTTTTCTAGGGCATCTACATCTATCTGACCTTCAAATACATGAATATCAAAATTGACTTGTAACTTGAAAGGAGAGATGCTTCCAAAGTGGCCACTTGATGGAAGACGTGCCTATTGTTATCAACAGGCGTTGAAGGATGTGGGAAAAAATCTCCATCATTTTGTCTCTCTGTCGCGTGAGAGCTTGCTCAAGAAACAGATTGATAGAATCTTTTACTCTGTTGTTTTTCTTTTCTTTCACCATGAAGGGTTTCTTGGGAATGTGAGAGAAATTTTCCTCAAGAGAGACAAGATCGAGATCCAACTTTCTATACTTGGACCTCGTTGGGGACATGCACTGAAAAACAATCAAGAGCAGCCTGCTTTGATACCACTGATCCGATTTATTTTCGGCACGAAATGAGAGTAGAGATATAGGACAAAAATATACAGAGATATTGCAAAAGAGCCAATAATATAACAAATATATATCAGATATATAACAAGAGACACAGATATATAGTGATACACAATTTCTATTAATTAGCGAAATGTACAAAATTGTAGAAATACATAGTGAAAGACTCGCTAGAATGGTGGCATCTTATCTCTGAGAAGAGATGTGACAGCTACTCACATTCATAATAAAATGATTGTTACAATGAGGCTATAAAGGCCTTTTTAACATAACCCTAACCCTGGAAGATGAAAAACCAACAGTTTTGTGGACCCCGTTTTTGGTAGTTTGGTGTATCAACTTTCTGGGGGTGTAACTTTGGCATATGATCTCTGTTTGGGGCACACAATAGCTCGTTGTAAAGGTATTGATTAGGAGATTCATTTTGGGGGCTCAATTAGGGTCTTTGGATATATTTGACTTTCCTGATCGTGAAAAAACTTCATTTAGGCCTCAAAATGGCCCCAGAAGTTTAGGAACCGAAAAACTGCTAAAAGTAGTAAATTGCCAGAAGACTATTTTGAGCTAGTTGGAATAGGTGGGTGTCCACTAATATCCAGCTGGATCATAAAAACAATTTTTTTTATAGATTTAGTTTTACATGAACAACAAGGGGAGAGCAAAGAAAGAGAGCATTGAAGATAGATCAAGAAGGTTGGGCGAATTCTGGAGCATGTTGGAGCATTTTGGAGCGCTTTGGTGCTAAAGATTGAAGAGCCAGGTTTTCATGATTGAAGAGTGAAATCTTGTGTGAGTTGCACTGTAAAAATAAGTGTTTGTTGTTGTTGCTGGTAGTTTTCCTGGTAGTGAGTTCCCTTGAGTTCCCAGTAGAGAGATTCCTAGTTACCTATGCCAAAGAGACCCTGATAAACGAATGGGACACCCAATGGACTGAGAGCAATGAAGGGGTACATTCCTTGGGTTGGGAAGGTCAAGAGGAAGAGAGCTAGAGGAAATTTATGACAGTTGTAAGATAATACCAATGGGTTGTGGGATATTGAGCTGTGAGTGGACGATGAGAGGCACCCTTTTCTTATGGATTCCTAGCCCCATCTCGTGGGTGGCTTGTTGTTGATATTTGCAAGAATGTGTCTATGGTTGTGTGGATCATCTGTCCCAAGCCGTTGGTTGCATAGATATTTTAAAAAGATAAGTGCTTATCTGTTTTCCTATGTTAATTTGTGAGTTTAGTTGTTGTGTGTTTTACTTTGTGCATAAGAATGAATTATGTGTTGTTGTGGTGATATCATTAGTTGCATTTACATTTTTAAGTAGTATGGACAATTGCTTGAGCTTGATTGTCATGTTGTTCATAATTCAAGGTTTAAATTTATTTGTTAATCAATTTTAGTAGAATGGTAACGGAATCCGGCATGCTGCTTGGATCATTGCACACACTGGGAATAGTTCTTGCATGTAGTACAAAGGTTGTTGCACACACTATGAATAGTTGTCGTGTGCAATACAAAGGTTGTTGTGTGCACAGTTTATCTCAATGAGGATGCAACAATCATGTTCATTTATAATGATGTAGATGCATTTAATTAATTGGTGTCTGCAATGGTTAAATTTGTGTATAATTTGTAGTTGGTAAGCTACAAGAATTCAGTTAGCAGAAAAAATTCAAATTTATGTGTATTTTCCACAAGTAATGTTAGTCGATCAAGCTGGGGGGACATTACATAATGAAATGTAGGCAGTGGTTGATCTCCCCTCTTGTATCATTGTAACATTCTTCTATATAAGTGAATAAAAGGGTGTTAGGAATTACCTGGGTGCCATCTGAACGCATGAGCTATGTTCTATTCTCTTTATGATGAATGTTGTTCTTTATGTGCTTACATGTTGTCTAAGTGTTAACTAAATCTAAGTACCGCTGGGAACATTATGTTGGATAAGTCTAAGTTGTGTTGAACTTGGTATGGTTATTTGACTTTGTAGCTCAAGGCGAAGTTATGGGCAAACCTTGAGTGAAGAGACATAGTCTACTTGTAGTAGGCATGGTGTGGGAAAATCGTCACGACCGAGGTAAGGCAATGTCACATGACCAAAAATGATGAAAAGGAAAATTTCAGACAAGACTCTTAGGTCCGTGACACGTACCCAAATGAAATTGAATACATGCACTATATGCAAATATAAACAATTATTCAAAAGGAAACTAATCGCACATCAAAACATTATAAAAATACAACTTTAAGTTAAAATTTTTAAAATCTTTAAAAAAGAAATAACAAAGTTGAAATCTTAAAATCCTCCTAATTTAAAAAACAAATAAAATTATCATAAACCAAATTAATACAAGTATATAATTTGAAATCTTAAAATCCTCCTAATTTAAAAAACAAATAAAATTATCATAAACCAAATTAATACAAGTATATAATTCTATGTAGAATTTTTAGCATCTTCAAAATTCAAAAGGCCTCTTTAATTTTTTAATTTTTTTTTTAAGTTATAAAAAATAATAGTAATTGTGAAATTTGTAAATCCAACCTATTAAATGATTTAATATACAAATAATTAAATTAAATTATAATATTTTTTAGAATTTTTAGCATCTTCAAAATTCAAAAAGCCTCTTCAATTTTTTTTTTAATTTATAAAGAAGGATAGTAATTGTTAAATTTGTAAATTCAACCTATTAAATTATTTAATATACAAATAATTAAATTAAATTATAATATTTTATATATTAAATATACATGACATAACAAAGAATTTGTATCTTCTCACCATTAAAGAGATCTAAAATAACAAAAATACAAGCATCCTTGTAGCCATGACTAAAACTAAGTGTCCATGCAGAACGTGGGAATTTGCAAAGCATGTGCTCTACTGATATGATATTTGTACAAAGTTGACCACATTGGAAAAAAACAAGAAGGTGCATAATTTCAGGCCACAAAATTAAAAGTTTGGAACTTCCTACCTAGTTGTCTCAAGTTTGTCTCATGCCGACAAACCACAAGAAGGTGCATAATTTCAGGCCACAAAATTAAAAGTTTGGAACTTTCTACCTAGTTGTCCCAAGTTTGTCTCATGCCAACAAACCACATTAGAGAAAGGAATGTTCATAATTTGAGCCAAGTTTGGAAGGTCTTAATGTAATTTGGTGGGTGAAGGTTATTCTAACATCTTTCTTCGAAAGGAGGATTTCTTCTCCTTCCTATGGATCAATCCTAATTTGTTAGCTGTAAGGATTGGCAGGTATTGATTTTTCTTAAATTGTTTTGGTAGGCGTAGGTATGGTGTAGTTATTTTAATCCTATTGTTTTGGTAGGTGTAGGTATGGTGTAGTTATTTTGTAGGTATGATGTAGTTATTTTAATCTTATTTATAGGAAGAATTTTTCGATTAATCTTTTTAATAAATATATAACACATTTATATAAGACTAATTAGGATGAGACAAAGTATAACATTAATTATTAAATATTAAAATCATATTTTTTTTAAATTATATATATTTTTAGAAATATAATTTTTTTTTTTAAATTTTATAATTCTAAAAATTTAACTTNATATATTTTTTAGAAATATAAATTGTTTTTTTAAATTTTATAATTCTAAAAATTTAACTTCAATTTTTATAATTCTAAAAATTTAACTTTTCTTAATATTTGATAAATTTATATTTTAAAAAAATTAAAGAGATTTAATACAATGGAGTTGCAAGAGCACTATCGGCGAGAAGCACTTATATGTAATAATTGTTTTCATCCAAACCCGAAGACTAATCCTGTAAGCCCAAGCCAAATAGAGCTGAGTAATCCAGCCAAATAAAGCTGAGTAATCCAGCCCAGAACCATGAACCCATATATTGTAATCTATTCTTTTATTTTTATTTACACAATTTTATATTTATATAAACATATTATTCAAAATTTATATCAATTCTCATGTTTTTTAATATATATATATATATGAATTTTTTCATTCATATATATATTATAAGATTTTATTAAATATAATAAAATTTAAATATTTATTAAGGTCAAAGATTATATATATATAATAAAATTTCCTTATCTTTGACATTGAGGACAATGTTGTTTTTTAAGGGGGAGGGCATGTTAGAGTTTTATTGATCATAACCTTTTTAGTAAATAGACATGTTTTTATGCATGGATGTCATCTTTAGTAAATAAGGTCCATGTAGCACTGTGAAAGTAAAAATTGTGAGAAGGCTTACTAGAAAGTTCCTTCTCTAAAATGTTCTTATGGGGTAGATAGAACTATATAAAGAAGTGAAATCAATGTAATGATATGTCTTGCGAAGTATATTGTAATCGAAGCTCTACTCAATTGGAGCCCCCCCTTGAAGAGGCAAGTGAACATTTCTCTCATTAGTAAAGGTATAACATTGTGTGGTATTCTGGTCCTTTATTTGGCTATTGTGATTGCAATCTATCATTTTTGCAATAAATCTAGATAAAATCTATATTTTTTCTTTGCATATTCCAATTTACTAATAAAGAGCACAATAATAAGAGGGATATCCACTTGGTTAATTCTAAGGACCTTAAGATCTTATTAACGATAACTTAGGGTTGTAGGTGATTAGGGTAATTAAATTAGGTTTACCAACAAATTAAATGAGGAAAGATAGCCAACTAACTAGGGTTAATTAATTGGAAATTCCTTTAATGAGCTATAAACCCTAATGTTGGAAATGGAAAGAGAAGAAGGAAGAGAACTCATCTGGAATTCATTGATGTCAATGATGACACTCCCTATGTTGAAGTGGAGAGTTATGATAGTGCTCCAAGAGTAATACATATCCCATAGTGACCTACACACTCAACTTCAAATTACTACAAGAGAAGACTTGCCAAGATATCCAAGACACGTACACACACACACACACACGATCTACTATTGTAGAGATAAATCAATGGGATATGTAGAGTAGAGAGACATAGTGCCCTTAGTGGGGATGATACCTCCCTTGACCTAGCTGTGATGGAACCTCCCTTGAGGTTGTAAGGTGGATACTTCTAAGATATGAGTGGAACTATGCAAATGAAGATGTTGTAGGACAAATTAATCAAACCTATAAGGTTAGAACCAACCTAATTAAAGGAGATCCTTGTAGAGGTGTTGGAGATGGTAGGTGTAAGAAACCATAGGGGCTTGAGAGTGATAATATGAGTGTGTACCTACAAATTAAAGTTTTCAAAGCTAGAAGAATTCAATCCTCTCAAAGAGGAGGAATTAAAAGGTATAAATAAGCAAGGGAGTGAATTACAAGTGTAAGAGAATGATACGTTAGTCGTTAGAGTTCTAAATCATACAAAACTGTCATATTGTATTTGTTAACTTCATGTCATGGATTTGGTTTAATGATACTGTGGGTTATAAGGCCGAATCAAATCTCTATTATGCTACTTGAAAATCCATAGTTGTGATACCCTAAGGAAACCCACAATACACTTAGTGCTAAATGATAATGTGGGGTTTTGGAGTTTTTCCCAAATTGACTTTATAAATGGCAAGTCCCAAACAGATTTGGGTGGGTATGGAACTGAATTAGGGCATCCTAAGTGATCATGGACCCAACTAGGGGGTTTACATCCCCAACTAGACCCATGAAAACAAGGAATGCCCCATGGGATCAACGTGAGTCAAACTAGAAACCAAAGGGAGAAGGAACTTAAGGTACCGACCCAAGCGCTATAAATCCTAGTAATGGCTCGTGTCTAGGCCAAGGTGAGAGAAACTTCAAAAAGGTGATGCATCACATTATAGTAGTAGTTGAGAGGTGTTGTAACATCATTGTGTGGATCACATATGAATACAACATAGAAGTGAACCGCATAAAGCACCTCCTTGTAAGTAGATGTATGTGAATACCCAAGTGCAAATCTCATATGTTACAGTATTCCAGAAATTATATTATAACAACACCCTAATTAAACTTATTCACATGAAATTGAATATATGTGTTACATACAAATATAAACACCTATTAAAAAAAAAAAATCACAAACCAAAATAATATAAATATACAACTTTAAGTAAAAATTTTAACAATTTGAAAAACAAATCTATCAACTAAACTTATCCAAATGAAATTGAATGCATGTGTTACATGCAATATTAACACATATTCAAAAAAAAAATTAATCACAAGCCAAACTAATAATATAAACATACAACTTTAGCATCTCTTAAATTTTAAGTACAAACCCCATTAAACATATCCAAATGAGATTGAGTGCATGTACTATATGCAAATATAAATAACTATTCAAAAGAAAATTAATAATAAGTTAAAGTAATATAAAAATATAGTTTTAAATTAGAATTTTAAAATTTGAAAAATTTGAAAAACAAAACTTCAAAATATTATAAAGATAAATATAAAAATAAAACATTAAATTGAAATTTCAAAATATTCAAAATGTGAAGAGAAAACTCCTAAACTAAAAATAACAAGATGGAATTGAATATCTTTGCAATTCTAAATATTTATTGAAAAGAAAATTAATCATAAACCAAAGTAAATTAATAACAAACCAAAGTAATATAGGTATACAACTTTATGTGGAATTTTCAGCATAGTTGAAATTGAAATTAAAAAGTCAATTTTATACCACAATTTTAATAATTTAGTTGTGAAAATTTTCAAATTTATAAATTTATCATATTAAATAATTTATTATATAATTAAAAGTTATATTATAATATTTATATATATTATAATAATAATCTATTTTTAAGATTACGTTAAATCACACGTAAATTTATGTTGTATTAAATATATATGATGTTTAAATTGACATTTTATTTAAGTAATTAAACACATCTAAGATAGAAAAATTATTATAATGATGGTTTTAGGATGGAAATTTATTTTAAAATGTAGAAATCTTGGCGAATTTTATAATTCTTTATATGTCAACTATAAATGTTTGACTATATTTTTGTAAAAATATTCAAATTTATATGGATTTCATATAGTTTGTATAAAATTTTGGCCATTTTTGGGCTAATATTTTTTAGAATGACGAATCTTTTTTGAGAAAAAACCATGAAAAATTAGCCCATGAGCGAAATTTAACCCCTAAAATCATCCTACTGACACAAACCTCCTACTATTCACAAATGAAATTAGTCATGAGTGAAACTAAAAGTCCATACATAATGTGGAAATTTACAAAACATGTTCTCTTCTAACATTTGTACAAAGTTGACCACATTGTACAAAGTTGACCACATTGAAAAAAAGAAGAAGGTGCACAATAAAAAGTTTGAAACTTTTTACCTATGTGCCCACGTTTGTCTCATGCCAACAAACCACATTAGAGAAAGGAATGCTCATAGTTTCTAGCCACAAGATGGAAAGTTTAAACGATCTTATAATAATTTGGTAGGTGTAGGTTATTACAACATTTTTTTTTTCAAAAGAATGATTTCTTTTCCTTCTAATTGAAGTAAGGTATTGATGAATCCTTAATTAGAAGGGTTGATCGGTATCGATTTTACTTGCACTGATTTGGTAGGTGTAAATGTAGTAGGTAAGGTTATTTTAATAAATTTTTAATAAAAATAATATGTTTTTTTACATGTAAAAAAATAAGGTTTAAGGTTTAGTTGTGATTTCATCAATCACACGTTTTATATATGGTAATATTGCAATGGTATTAATTAAGATGAGACCAAGTGTAATATCAAACTTTTAAGTATCAGTAATATCAAACTGTTAAGTATCAAATTTTTAGAATTATAATTTTTTTAATATAAAAATTTGAAAAAAAGTTTTTTTTTTTAATTTTAATAAATTTGTATTTAGAATAGGTTTAATGAGATTGTGTTTTATTTATTTATTTATTTTTACTCAATTTYATGTATATAAAAATATCTTATACTAAATTTTATATATATTTTCATATTTTTAATAATATTTGATTTTATGTTTCTAAGGTGTAGGATACTCGGTGAYAGAATGASGTTAAAGTCACTATTTCTAAATTTGTGGGGACAAAAAATYTAACCATATTAAAARTTGGCTTGACAGATAGCGAACAAACTAGCAAACAAAAAAAAWMTTTAATTTCATAAATAAAATTAAAGTTAAATATTATTAAAAAAATATAACAAAATTGAAAATARAATAATAATCATTAAAAAAAAWTCATAGATGCTTAGATGCTTAATTCATTAACATAAATCTTCTTTAAAAATATCCTAGATGCTTAAGGCGGGGTTGAAAAGAATCTTTTTTAAAAATGATCCGGTCGATGCTTAGATCCTGGTTGAAAAGGATTTCCGTTAAWAGTCCACAAACACTGTTGCCAAATATCAATAAATCAATACAGCAGAGAAATATAATACATCCATATCCGCCTGGACGCGCTTTAATATCCTCACACCCTGCAGGCGAGATGTCGGTACTCCGTWGCTGACCATTGCTCACATTCTAATTACACGGAGGGCACAGGAATCGCAGGGGTTCCATCAAATGAAAAGCCTGTGAAAATATCTCTGCAATGGGAACGTGGGCATTAGGTAAAATCCATGCTATCTAATTCCATTGTTTTGTATTCATGCTCAAACTCCTTTTGGGTTTCATTCCAGTTGGGTCAGTTATTGATTCCATGTCTCTTAATCTATTCGTAATTAAAACGTACAGCTGCAGCAGCAGCAGTACCCTCTGTTTTTGGGCTCTCTGGAACCACACAATACAGAAGCCTTCAACCACAGGCTTATATACAGCAAGGGCCTGTGCTGTATATGAATCCTTTACTTAAAGTAAGGCCAGGGAGAAATTACCTATTTTCTCAATACCATTGCAATCCAAGTATGTTGAGAGGAGGCATGGTATCCAGAGAAGGCGGGGGCTTGATGGCTTTAGAAGGAAGGCCCAGTTATGGAGGTTTACATAAACAGCTTTTGGGTATCACCCATAGAAGAGCGATGCACAATTTTTGTAGGGTAGAAGACAGAAGGCACGTGACCTTGTGCTTTAAGAATGGTGACCGACATGATAGGCCTGCAGAGAATTCAGTGTCCTGCACAACGTTTAATATTCTGGCTCCAATATACAAGCGTATCAATGGTGAGGTGGGTTCACAGACTCACCTTTTCAGGCTTCAGCATCAATTCCATATAATAAGGAAATGTTGAAGTGCATGTTACATAGTATCAATTCTATATAATAAGGAAATGTGAAGTGCATATTACATAGTATCAATTCTATTTAATATAGAAATGTTGAAGTGTATATTATATTTGGGTATTGCCCCCAACATGTTAGCAGAAACCTGAACAAGAGACCTGTTTCTGTTCCATTCCTGACTTGACTCTACATCAGTACATTACTAATCAATTTAATGTGCATAATATACCCTCGGGGAAAGACGGCGGGGGGTTGTTTCACATTTTTTATCCCACAATCCTCTAGCCCTATTTTTCATTCCATTCCAGTTCCGTTACCTTTCCTTCTCATTACCGTTTCCTGTTTTTGGTAACATAGCATGTGTGTGTATAATGATTTTGAACTGGTCAAGCTTAGGGATTAAACGTAACTCCATGTTTATTAGACACTGGCATTCTCACTGTGACTTGAGAGGTCCAGACCAGCCGCTTACATATTGTAGTCTAGCTGCTTATGATTTTGCCCATAGTGGTCCCTGTGATCTGGGGCACTGGTCAAATCACCTTCTCCAAAAGGGTATAGCAAAGCCATAACCCCATGCTCATTAGACATCCACATTCTCATTGTGGCTTGGGAGGTCTGGACCGGTTGGTTGCGTATGAATTTGTTATCATTACCATGTAGCTGCTTATGTTTTTGATCATAGCAGTCCCAGTGACCTGCAGCACTCTCCAAATCATCCTCTCCCAAAAGGATCTAGCAAACCCACAAGAAGTGAGGGGTGAATGGTCAGCCCGTCAGTCTGCTCCTCTGTGCCCTAAAGAGAGGGCAGGTGCTACCTGTTAGTTTATTATGTATGTATGTGCATATACATATACACATAAAGCCACTTGAAGTGAGAGGTGAATGGTTAGCCCATCAGCCTGCTCCTCTGCGCTAAAGAGAGGACAGGCGCTACCTGTTGGCTCATTATGTATGTATGTACACATATATGTACATAAAGCCACTTTGAAGTGATGGGTGAATGGTCAGCCTAACAGTCTGCCCCTCTGTGCCCTAAAGGGAGGGTAGTTACTACCTGTTGGCTTCTTATGTATGTATGTGCATATAATTGCACATAAAACCACTTGAAGTGAGGGGTGTGTTGCTGTTTAAACTCTCGCCAAGGAAAAGTCCCGCCCTGCAAGGGAGAGCTTGGGGCAACGGAACAAGCAAGCTGTCCACTATCACCTCAGCAGCCTTGCCTCTACTCTTCTAGGCTAGGGTTTTTAACCTAAGGAGGGTTTTCCTATGTAGTCAAACTTAATCTTAGTGTTGCAATCAGGACAGGTGAGGACAAAGGACTAGCTTGACTCAAGGTTGACTATGTTCTCTAAAGGGATAATACAAGTCAAGCTTGAGAGAAAACAATCTGCAATTGAGCTTCAGTAGAATATGACTAAGGGGACAAAGCTCAATAACTGCTTGGAACTTAAATCAAATGGTCATATCCATGTGTCATGTATCATTCATCGACATCCATTCACATTGACCTATGTCAGAGGGTTGATTCTGTGATAAGCATGTTCATCCAAAAATCAAATACGAATGGACTGCCATTATCACACTACTGGGACAGCAATGATGTATTTATCCAATGAGAGAAATTAAACCATATGTTAATAACCAGTAAATGCAACTATGTGCCAAAGATGTCCGACTGTAAGAAAACATGTACCAAACCATCAATGCAAACAGTGATCTTACTTATTTTTCAAACCATAATGACATCAACGTCGTAACAGAGAGAATCTATTAGTTGTCAAATAAATCTGTGTGTTCACAAGATAGTGCACATATGATAATGTTTACTGTTCCCAAACCAGAGAATGATAACAATCCTTGATGTGTGTCTACTTCGTACAGTACAGTCAAAGGATAGTGACGACTGCTGATCACAATTTGGAGGAATCAACTGTGTAAAAGATGCATAAAGGCAGCATTGTTCACCATATACTCAAACCTGTACCATTAGCATCAAATGAAATTGAAAGTCTGCAATCCTAGACAACGAAAGTACCCTCAAACAGTGGACGAAATAGATGTGACGTTTTCGTTTTGAGTGAGGTTGGACCTTCTTAAATCTTGATTTGCTGTTTAAGATAGTTTGGGGCAGAAAAGCATCAAAACATTGTAAAGAACATCATCATATAATCATCCAAACAGACTTAAATCTCTGTCATTTTGACAGCAAGTAAACCATTAAATCAGTGATAAAGAAAGATGATTTTTGGTACCTTTGCTCAAATCGTTGGGTTTCCTTAGGTATCGATTTGCCTTTATAAAGTTTAAGGAACAGTAAAATGCCCAAATAGTGCCAAAAGAAGAGTATATCATCACCAAATATGCACCATTAATCTCTGCGTCCTTTAAGCAGTGAATAAACATTTGCACAGTGCTCAGATGAGATGACCATCATTTGGCATTGAGGTGTTATTACAGAATGATTAGGACAGAATCACATCCAAACATTGAAACAAACAAGCATTATATCATCAGCAATCCAAGACATAATAATTCTGCAGTGTATGACAGTCAGAAAACCCTTAAACAATGGTCAAAATAGGTGTGACGTTTTGCCCTTTGAGGAAGGTCACGGGGTTCCTTTATGTGTCGATCAGATGGCTGAGCTTAATCACTTCAAGATGACCTTAAAACGTTGCATAGAGGATAGCCCAAATAGCATGAAATATAGCCTTCACTTGTACAGTAATTCAGCGATTATAACCAGAGGGAAGACAGCAAATGGATCAAATCATTGTATTAATTATTAAATGTGAATGTGTGAAGATATTTCAACTTTGCAAGAATTCCATCTACTTTCTCTCTCATATTACAAAATCCAAGAATTACAATGAACAATATACTCTACAATCAACCGCCAAAATCCAAACCATTACTAGTTCGTGTGCATCCCTTTTATCTCTACATAGACATGGCAATGATAATAAATCTGCTAGCTCACTAACAACCTCAGGCACAACCAGTCGGTTGGTTACAAAATGGTTATTAGTCATTATAACTGATCATGATTGGACATGCACGCGACTTCTTACAAGTCTTTGCATGGCGCCAGAGTCGACGCGTGTGTGCTGCAAACTGATTGGTGCAGGCGCAGTAGAAAATAGTTGGCGCACGCTGAGCATTGGCGCTACATGGTATAAAACTTGTGGTGCATGCATCGTGCAAAACTTGTGGCACATGCGGTCTTGCCAAAACCTTGGTGCAAACAACATAATCCTGTCCCATGTTTTGAGAAGTGGTGTACCTATACCTGCACCTGCACCCGCACCCATGTACCCGTACCGTGGCAACTTAGGTCTGTTTGTATCTGCGTACGTGATACACAGTGTGTGAGTTAGGTTCAAAAGCTCAGTCATAGTATTGTATAATTAGTGTCAATCCTGTATTCTACAATTGGGATACTAAATTTTTGATATGCATAAACTTTTTCTGTGAGGAATGGTAGGTATGTGTGTGTTACATGCCATGTCATTGCAAGTGGATATCATGTAAAGTCACACATTTCCTGTTATCCTATCAGCTACAAAGCAACTAACCAACTTAGAGATCTGAGTTATATTTGCAGATTTATTTTAGTATACATCACAGCTATTAGATGTATTGTGTGTAATGCTGCAAATATTTTCTCTGTTCCTTTTATGAATCTGCATTAGACTGATATTGATCTTCAATAACAGAGAAATTCTATGTAATGTGCACACGTGCTTCTTTTATTTTCCCTGCTGTTTTCATATTTCATTGTCATTTGCTCCGCACGATGAGAGAAGTTCTATATGTTGGGTATGGATTCACTTTTTCCATTTTGTTTCTTGCCCAATCCATATACCATTGCTAAGTAGATTCTTTGATCTGTCATTTATTCATTTCCACCATGTTTTGATCTCTGGCTTTTATGTACTTAGAGCCAGGGTCCAGGATCAACTTGTTCTCATTCTTAACCAAAGAGAAACAGGCAAAACCTTCCTTTCAAATAAATAATGCTCTTATTGGCCGGCCCTTGAAACAAAATATATGGGGATAAAGTATATTCCTGTGTTGTGTTTGTATATGTTATTGACATTCATTTATAACATAACGCTAAATAGAACTTCCTTATTTTAGGCATTATTTATCTTTTCTTGCAAGTTTGATTTATGTTTATTCCTCAAAAGTTCAATTTTTTCTTTCCCCTTGGATTCATCTTTTGGGTATTTGGACTTAATTTTCAGGACAGTCGAGAAAGCCAATTCAGAGACTACTGGGTCAGCCGAAACGAAAGTATACTTGATATGCTGCTCCTNTTTATTCCTCAAAAGTTCAATTTTTTCTTTCCCCTTGGATTCATCTTTTGGGTATTTGGACTTAATTTTCAGGACAGTCGAGAAAGCCAATTCAGAGACTACTGGGTCAGCCGAAACGAAAGTATACTTGATATGCTGCTCCTGGAAAGATCTTCTGTCATTTGTTTACAGGTACATTCCTCAAAAACAGGACCATAATTTTGATGATATCATTTCTTCCTTTGTTGGTCGAAGATGTTAAAAGTATCTCTTCTTCTGCTTATTCTGACCTTATTGCTTTTCTGAATACACCAAAGTAATTTTTATTATCTCCTTTGTACATATGTTTATTTCTGTATAATATAAGTCGTATCATATCAAAAGAAAACAAACTATAGTTATGAAGTTGCTAGAGTCTAATTGAAAGTCTCCTATGATTTTGAAATTTTGGAGATATGTTTATAACTTTATATCATTTTAAGAATACAGAATTTTTAGATTATAGAATAACAGAAAAGGTTCTGTGATCACCTGTAATATTGAAGCTCTGGTTCACATACGTGGGTTTCATTCTGCAATGAGGGATGGGTTCTATAATATCTGCACATTTTACTTGTAGTTGTGGGGATTTAATTGACATTTGCAATAAGGTAGCCAAATTTCAGGTTTTAACTTTTAGGTACTGCTAAACAACTTTAAAAGGCAGTCAAAGGAGGGTTTCTTACTGAAATGTTTAATAATTGATGTGTGGGAATTCAATTACACAACCAGTCATAACTTCGACATTAGTTTATATTTATAATGGTAGTTTAGATTTTTATTATGAATACCAACAGAGAAGCTGTTCATTTGTCACACATCCAGGCTTTACCCTGTATTCTATCAAAACAAAGATGGAATTTTTTGGCCTTTAGCATGGTCAGTGTAGATTTGCCAACACTGCTAAAGATAACAATGATTGAGGACCACCTGAACTAGT